>JASVEL010010708.1:0-31187 GCA_032618575.1 Nicotiana noctiflora | reverse complement strand
CCAAGAACATCATCATCAGCATGAAGATATGAACTATGTGGCTAACTATGGAGGACAGCGACAAGGTAATCAAAACTGGGGCCAACAGGCTCCAATGCAATACAGACCTCCCCAGCCACAATTTAATGCAGCAGGTATGAGGCCACCACACAACATGGCTCCATATCCTAGACCTCAGAATTTCGGCAATCAGCAGCAGGGATATTATCCACCTCCACCACAGCGGGGCAGGCATGACGATGGGTTTGCAAGGTTGGAAGCTATGATGCAGCAGGTAATCGGGTCAAATGCCAAAACCAATGAGAGAATAGATGCACATGACGCAACAATCAAAAATATGGAAGTGCAGATGGGGCAGATTGCTATGTCACTAAACAATCGGCCTCAAGGGAAATTACCTGCAGATACTCAAACGAACCCAAAGGACCAAATCCCAAAGCAAATAATGGCAGTGACTCTGAGAAGCGGTAGAGATCTTGATGCTGAGAATGAAAGTGAAAATATTGACAGACAGGCTGAGACACCTGCGCCATTGCACATTGAACTGGATGAATCCACAGGATTAACAAAAGCCACGGTCCAACCAATTGCTGATAATAAAGAAGCACAACAGGGAGCGGAAAAAGTAGCCGAACAGGTAGAGCAGCAGGTTGAAGAAAAAGTGATAGACAAAGATAAATCCCAAGTCACCGGGAAGAAGAGGCCTCCACCACCATTCCCCCAAAGGTTGGCCAAACACCAAAAAGAGGAACAATACAAAAAGTTCTTCGAGATGCTCAAGCAAATCCAGGTAAACATTCCATTAATTGAAGCTTTAAAAGAAATGCCTGGTTATGCTAAGATGATGAAGGATTTAATGTCACGGAAATTTGATTTCCAAGACTTGGCCACAGTTACACTCACACAGACTTGTAGTGCAGTGGTTTCCAGACCCATTGCTGAGAAGCTATCTGATCCAGATAGTTTCACCATCCCATGCACTATAGGGAATTATGCCTTCACTAAGGCTTTATGCGATTTGGGGGCAAGCATTAATCTCATGCCCTTAGTTATCTATAAGAGGTTAGGTATTAGGAGGGCCAGACCCACCTCTATGCTTTTACAGCTTGCTGACAGGACGGTTAAGCGTCCATTTGGTATTATAGATGATGTGCTAATCCAGGTTGGGAAGTTCGTGTTTCCCGCCGATTTTGTTATTCTTGATTGCAGGGTCGACGAAGAAATTCCCCTAATCCTGGGAAGACCATTCCTAGCTACTGGAAGAGCTATAATTGACTGTGAAACTGGGGAACTCAAGATGAGGTTGAACGATGAGGAGATCATCTTCAATGTGCAAAAATCCATGAGGCGCCCTAGCGAGTTCGCAAATTGCTCTCTAGTCGATGCGGTTGATGTAATAGTGGAAACCGACGATGCAGAATTGACTATCGAAGACCCACTGCAAGCATGCATGATGAACATGGAAGAAGTAAATGGTGAATGTCTGGCCGAATGGGTATTATCCTTGGAAGGGAAGGGATTTTGGAAGCGAGAGATCGAATTCGAACCCCTACACCTAGAAAAAAGAGAAAACCCACCAGCAAAGCCATCCATAGAAGAGCCACCAAAGCTTGAACTTAAACCATTACCATCACATCTCAGGTATGAGTATCTATGTCCTAACTCCACGTTACCTGTTATTATCTCATCTAGTTTGTTAGATGTGCGAGCCCAAAAGCTTATACAAGTACTCAAGGAATGCAAGACTCCCATTGGGTGGACCATGGCAGACATAAAAGGGATCAGCCCAGCCTATTGCATGCATAAAATCCTCCTGGAAGACGGACATAAACCTTCCAGGGAACATCAAAGAAGGCTGAACCCCAACATGAAGGAAGTGGTGAAGAAGGAGGTAATAAAGTGGCTAGATGCAGGAATAATCTTCCCAATCTCAGACAGCAGCTGGGTGAGTTCGGTCCAATGTGTACCCAAGAAAGGAGGCATGACGGTGGTGAAAAACGACAACAATGAACTGATCTCAACAAGAACCGTCACCGGATGGAGAATATGCATGGACTACAGAAAACTGAATCTAGCCACTCGCAAGGATCACTTCCCACTTCCCTTCATTGATCAAATGCTTGACAGGTTGGCAGGGAGATCTCACTTTTGCTTTCTGGATGGATACTCGGGGTACAATCAAATCTCCATAGCCCCCGAAGATAGAGAAAAGACCTCCTTCACATGCCCTTATGGTATCTTCGCCTTCAGGAGGATGCCATTCGGACTATGCAATGCACCTGCCACTTTTCAAAGGTGCATGATGGCTATTTTCACCGACATGGTAGAAGACATTATGGAAGTGTTCATGGATGATTTCTCAGTGGTTGGAAATTCATTCGACGAATGCCTAGCCAATCTGAATAGAGTATTACAAAGATGCATGGAAACAAACTTAGTACTAAACTGGGAGAAGTGCCACTTTATGGTTCAAGAAGGTATAGTACTTGGGCACAGGGTTTCAAGCAAAGGCATTAAGGTGGACCGTGCTAAAGTTGACATCATTGCAAAGTTGCCTCCACCAACATCCGTCGGGGCCATAAGAAGCTTTCTTGGACACGCCGGTTTTTACCGGAGGTTCATTAAAGACTTCTCCAAAATATCAAACCCTCTCTGTAAGTTACTGCGAGAAAGACCATTCTTTTGTTTTTACTGACGAATGCAGGATTGCTTTTGAGGAATTGAAAAAGAGGTTGGTCACAGCACCCATCATCATTGCCCCAGACTGGGATCAACCGTTTGAGTTAATGTGCGATGCAAGTGATTATGCAGTGGGGGCAGTGCTGGGCCAGAGGAAAGATAAACTGATGCATCCAATATACTATGCAAGTAGAACTCTGAATGGAGCACAGCTAAACTACACAGTGACGGAAAAGGAGATGCTAGCGGTTGTGTTTGCATTCGACAAATTTCGGTCCTATCTCATAGGATCAAAGGTAATCGTCTACACAGACCATGCAGCTTTAAGATATCTAATTGATAAAAAGGACTCTAAGCCACGCCTAATTCGTTGGGTGTTGCTTCTCCAAGAGTTCGACCTCGAAATCAGAGATAGAAAAGGCACTGAGAATCAAGTAGCTGACCATTTGTCAAGACTTGAAGGAGCTGAACTTGTCAAAGAGAGTGGGGAAATTCTGGAAACCTTTCCAGACGAGCAATTGCTCACAACTACTCTCCTGGAAGCTCCATGGTATGCTGACTACGCTAATTATCTGGCCAGTGGCATTGTTCCTTATGACCTATCATCGGTCCAGAGGAAAAGATTTTTTCGTGAAAGTCGGCATTATTATTGGGATGAACCATACTTGTTTAGGATATGTCTTGATAACATGATCCGGAGATGCGTCCCCGAGATAGAACAATCTTCTGTTTTGCAGGCATGTCACGCTTCAGCATACGGCGGGCACTTTGGAGGAATTCGTACAGCTGCCAAAATACTCGAGGCCGGTTTCTATTGGCCGACAGTATTTAAGGATGCACACTTTTGGGTGAAAGGTTGCAACGAATGTCAACGCACCGGAAACATCTCTCGGCGTCATGAGATGCCAATGAATCCAATCCAGCAGGTGGAAGTATTCGATGTCTGGGGAATAGATTTCATGGGGCCCTTCATTAGCTCATACGGAAATAAGTACATACTTGTTGTTGTTGATTACGTGTCCAAATGGGTGGAAGCTGCAGCACTACCTACCAATGATGCTAAGGTGGTAGTGGGATTTTTGAAGAAGAATATTTTCACCCGGTTTGGGACTCCAAGGGCCATCATTAGTGACGGGGGCACACACTTTTGCAACCGAGCCTTTGAGAAATTGTTGGCCAAATATGATGTTAAACACAAGGTGGCCACTCCATATCACCCGCAAACTAGCGGACAAGTTGAGGTCTCCAACAGGGAGATTAAAAGTGTACTGACCAAAACAGTGAACGCTACAAGAACCGACTGGTCCAGGAAGCTCGATGACGCACTATGGGCATATAGAACAGCATTCAAAACACCCATTGGCATGTCTCCTTATAAATTGGTGTTCGGAAAAGCTTGTCACTTGCCGGTTGAATTAGAACATAAAGCGTGGTGGGCACTGAAACAATTGAATCTCAACTTGGAGGAAGCAGGTAAAGCAAGGTTGACCGGATTACATGAGTTGGAAGAATTTCGGTATCTAGCATTTGAAAATACAAGATTGTATAAAGAGAGGATGAAGCGGATCCATGATCAAAATATAGTTGAGCGTACCTTCAAAAATGGGGACAAGGTACTACTATACAATTCAAGATTACGATTGTTCCCAGGTAAATTGAAATCAAGGTGGTCAGGACCCTTCAAGGTAATTGAGGCATTTGAGTCCGGAGCTGTGGAAATTCAAACTATGGATGGATCACGTACCTTTAAGGTAAACGGACAGAGGTTGAAACAATACATAGGCCTGGATGACATGGAGGACAAGATAGAATTGCATTTGAATGAACCTCAAAGGTCCAGCGAGCCGTAAAATGCGCTAAGCTGAGTCGTGCCGCGACGTTAACTCAGGCGCTACGTGGGAGGCAACCCACGAACATGTTGTAAGTAATTTAATATTAGTAGTAAGTAATAAGGATTAAAAGAAAAAAAACAAATAAAAATCTTTTGCTGAAACAGTCGAATTTTTTTCATAACGGAGCACTGTCCGCGGTCCACTCGCGGACCGCGGCTGAACCGCGGAAAAATACCCTCTCTGAACTTCTCTGTTCGCGGTCCATCCGCGGTCGCGAGCCAACCGCACATTACATTGAGCCTAATAGACTAATGGTAATTAGGAGACATAATGCCAACTTTTACAATGGTTATTGAATAATTTTTGGGATGGACTAAGTAAATAACATGTGTGCCAAGAACTAAGTGTGGGGTTCGCAATTGGGCATGTAGGGAATAGTGAGATAAAGAGTTTGCGGGAATTACACATAGTTGATGGTCAATTGTGAATTATCAAGGATGGCGAAGTCTGAGTAGCCTTCCACTAACTAACGGTTTATACACTTTTTGGCTATCTTAATTGTACAGGATCATGGCTCCAAAGAGATCACGACATGGTGCTAGCTCATCCAGGCAACCAACTTATGATGAATCTCGGTTTGCCGATGAAGGGGCGGAAAATGCATTTAACATCAAAGCAAACAAAAAGTGGCTTCAAGAGGTTGAAGTGGACAGAATAGCCATCCGCTCAGAAAAGCCGGAAATGTATGATGAGATCCGACGGCGAGAGATGGAGTTCCTTTTTGAAACACCCACTACAGTAAACAAGATGCTGGTCAGAGAATTCTATGCCAACGCCCCGTACTCCTCGTTGAGATGAGTTTTCGTCAGAGGTAAGCATGTAGATGCTCATATTCCCACCATTCGGCAGGTACTTCGCCTACCACTACACACGAGTGATATTGATTATTACCATGATAGGCCCGGTGTCACATGGGACATGTTAATTGAGGCCTTATGTGTAGATGGTGTTCCCGTATGGATTCGGAACCAAACTCTGCATTCTAACTGTTTCACTCACATTGCCAAATGTTGGTTTTCTATAATTTGCAACCGCATTCTGCCCTCAAGTAACACTACAGATGTTACCTTTAATAGGGCTCTGTTGACTTGGTGTTTGGTAACACACCGGGATGTTGATATTGCCCGGGTTATTAGTGACGAGATGGTACTGAGGGGATCCCTCACTGCCAAGGGTTTCTATTACCCATCTCTTGTCACTTCCTTGTGTCTCCTCAACCACACCCCAGTTCATGAGACTGACGGTGAGTTACTACCAAAAGCTCCATTTAGAGCTGCCACTATTCGGGTTGGACGAGACACCACACCCATTGACTTAGATGATGATGATGATCCTGTACCGGAGGCCCGGGCCAGCCACTCCATGGATTCAGCTGGACCCTCCAGACCTGCTCCTCGCGGAGCAAGCATGTCTAGATCCGACTCCACACGACCTATGCTGAGGTCAATGGAGGAGGAAGTGGCTGCTCTACGCACTTCAGTTGACGGTCTACACACACGACTAGATGCCATGTCAACTAGGCAAGCCCGGTCGGAGAACAAATTTATGGCATGGTTCAGAGCACTTGGGAGAGCATGCCATGTCGACCCATCCACTGTTTCCGACTCCGAGTGAGTCCCAGGTAAGTTTTCTTAAACCCCATTGTGCTTTCATATTGTTTATACCATGAGGACATGGCATATTTTTAAGTGTGGGGTGGGAAACTTATCTTGTAGATGTTGTATATATTAGTGTAGTAAGTAATATAAAATAATAAAAATACAAAAAAATCAGAAAATTTTAAAAATCCAAAAATATGAGTAGAGGACTCTTCAGGATGACGGACTATTTAGGACAAGTACTCTTGAGGGAAGTAGTCCACGTAGGAATTTTTCTTTCTTTTATTTTCTTTTTATAGGTAATGTATCATTCCCCCTTGGTTTTTCTTTTGACCACGGTTCTTTTCCAAGGGTTTTTATTTGAACCGGGTTAGGTAGATTTTTTTTTTAGGAGTAGAGGTAAAAGGGCAACATGTAACTCCAAATATGCACATTAGCAAAAGCGTAAATTGAACTTGAGAATGTATCATCTAAACTTGATTGTAGAATCTCAATATGCCTTAAATTGCACAATAATGCTTGCTTGAACATTGATAGGATTTTGTAGATAGACCGGATTCCAAATGAGTTGCATGCCATGTGTGTGTGAGGTTGCTACTTACATTGTATGTTGTACATGATTCCTAGAACTTGCCCTGTGTGTTTGCAAAGCGAAATAGAAGTTGTTTGGTTGTAGAGAGGATAGAGGCATTTCTTTGTGTAACCCCATATATCAATAGACATGAATTCACCCGTACATTATATCTTAGTTAACCCCTTTGAGCTTCAAGCCTATTTCTTTGATAACCCTTGAATGTTCTTCAAATTATTATATTTGTTCTACTTTACCTCCTAGAAGCACTTGTATTGTAATGAATATGCAAAAGTTTAAGTGTGGGGTGAAGGGAAATTGAAAAGGGAAAATCAAGAATAAATGATAGAAAATAGTAAGCTGGCCAAAATAATATAAATGTGTTGCAAAGCAATGAGAAAAAGAGCGATATCAATGTATATATGAAAATTACAAAGGCCAGTTACACCAACAAAAGAAAAATGGGGATTAAAAGCCAATAAAGGTGAATAAATGTTTTCGGGAGACATAAGGGAGAAAACTAAAAAGGAAAGTGGTGAAAGAGAAAAGAAAAGTGCTTAGGGAGGTTAGTCACTACACCCAAAAGTATCCTACCCGTCCCATAGCCTACATTACAACCCTTAAAGACCTCTTGATCTATGATTGGATAACTCGATTAGTGGAGTATTACACTAGGGGCAAGCTTATGGTGTGTCTGTATTCATATAAATGTTCTTTGTTGAGAGTGAGTGAATTTTTCCGATATCTATAAGTTCCATGTATTTGAATTGTTAATGTGTGGGAACTTCTCTCAATAACTTTTGTGAGGGCATGTAATTCAAGAGGAAGAAGGTAAATTTGCAAGATTTTGGTAATAAGTAGAGTAAGTAATAACGTGCGGGCATGAGAATTTACAGTTAAGTAAAGATTATACATATCTTAGGTTGTTCATGTATAATAAGCTTTTGTGACATATTTTGGGGGAGACAAAAATTTTTAATTGGCCTAAGGTGTGATTAAAGGTTGCTCGAGGACGAGCAAAGGTTTAAGTGTGGGGTATTGATAATAGGTGAATTTGACTATAATTATACCCTAAATAATCACACTTTATTATAAGAACAATGTTGTTAAAAGGACAAAATGCTTTGATTAGTGTTTGATTGTGTTTTACAGGTACATGTGATGCATTGGATGCTTTAAAAAGCCATTTTGAAGCCATAAGTTGATGAAAAGGCCAAGAGAAGAGCTAAAGTGAAGAGGGCTGGACGAAGCAGTGAAGAAACAGAAGCACTGTTCATCCGCGGTCCACTCGCGGTCGCGGATGAACCGCGAAAAACGAAGCCCTCTGAATCTTGACTGTTCGCGGTCCGCTCGCGGCCGCGAACGAACCGCGGAGGTCCCAGCGGCAGTTATCCTAATTGGACTCTAATTTGTTTTCTTAGCTCTAAAACCTCTATATAAACTCCTAGTTTGCCCCGTAGAGGCATGTACTTTATTTCTTCAATACTTTTGCAAGGTTTTAGTAGGAGAGATTCCTCTCAAACTCTTTCTATTATTTTTATATCAAGCAATTCTTTATGATTTCAATTATTATTCTTTTTGTTTCTTCAAGCATGAGTAGCTAAATTCTTTTCTAAGGTTTTGATGGAACCTATTGATTGATGAACTTATCGTTTATGTGATTACAAATTGTGACTAAGATTTCTATTTGTTCAACTTCATTCTTATTGTAGTTAATTGGTAGAGCTCCCAATTAGCGGTGCCTATTTAGTGTGCATAACTTGGAAAAGAGTGCATATTTAGGTTTATTGGTGAACAACACCACACCTAGATTATTAGAGGAATCTATAATTGTAGGCGTAAAGACGGGATTAGGAATAACGAAGTCTTGGGTGCAATCTAAAGTGAACTATTCAAATTAAAGCTAGCTAGGGTAGCTCGGGAGAGTGCACTAGTAAATTATTGTAATTGCTCGGAGAGGGTTACGATACACATAGCGTTCATGATTGATAGAATATATTAAAAATTTGTATGAGCATAACGATAAGGGATTCCATCAATAGGGGAAATCAATACCTTAGTCTTTCTCTATATTATTTTATTCAACATTCAATTCTTTCTTTTAAAGCATTCTTTAATTCTTGCAAACTAGCTATTCGAAAATCATACACAAAGATATTCTAAATTTTGGGAACTTGATTCGTAAGTACTCTTGGGTTGTGAAAGTTGTGATTGATAGGTTAATTCTCTGTGGGATCGATCTTGGACTTATTAAACCAAGTTATATTGACTACGACCGTTGCTTGGACGTGAATCATAGGGGTGAGTACTAAGTACTCAGTGAGTAATAAATATATAAAAGTAGCTGAAAGTAAGAAATCCACAAAATACCACAATATGAAGCTACACTACGGTCCGAATCTCCTACGAACTAGCATCAACAGTACAATTCAGCTACCACAGAGTAATTCAACAAATAAAGATGCAATGCGATGCACATAACCGCTACGGCGTGTAGCCCGATCCAATTTAACGTCGACGGCGCTCACTAGGGGTGTGTACAAACTCCGAAGGGGCTCCTACAGCCCAAGTGCAATACTGTTGCGGCGTGCAGCCCGATCCTCATATCAACCACTGCGGCGTGCAGTCCGATCCATGCTCAGTCCATAATAAGCAAATAAGTCACAAAACAGTTCATTTTTCTTAATTCCAGTTTCCAGTTCATAATTTATGAAAAATACTTTAACTTTATTAAATTTGCAAAAACCGGTGACTTAGCATATCAATAAGGTGATTTCAATTTCCAGGAGTGAGATCAGTGATTTAAGCAATATAGCTATCACATAAATATTGTCCTCTAAGGACGCTACAGGTCGGCACAAGGCCCCAAACAAGGCTTACCGCCCACAAACATATCAAATACAGTGTATTTCCAACACTAATAGCATATTATTCACATCCGGGATGGACCAAGTCTCAATCCCCAGTCACAATCAATCCCGCACCTGCCACGGTGTGCGAGCCACGCCCTACTAGCGTCACAATGTGCTAAGCCGGGGTTTCGAACCCTCAGGCTACCGTATACACAAACTACTCACCTCTAGCCGGTCGTAGACTCGTCCGCGATACCTTTTCCTTTGAATTTATCTCCCTCGTGCGTAGAATCTAGTCAAACCACAATAATTATATCAAATACGGGTCAAAGAATCATAACCCATTACAATTTACAAGAAATTCTCATAAATACACTAAGTTGGTAAAACCCGACTTTCGGTACGCTTCTCGAAAAATTACGAAAGTCACATATTCGGAACCCTCATCTCAATACGAGTATAAGCATATCAATTTTACCAAATGCGGACTCCATTCGCCCATTCAAAACCTTGATTTTTCTAAAGTTCAAGCCTAGGGTTAAATCTTCCATGAATCACCCCAAATTCTTCCATTTTCACGATATAATTGCATAATATTATCAATACTAATCATAGTTTAAGTCCATAGTTGATTACCCGATGATTTCCCTTGAGTTTCTCTTCAAAATCGCCCAAATCGCCTCTAAAGCCGAGACCCAAATGTGTGAAATGTTTCTGAAATTTTCTAACTTCTGATACACTTAACTCACTGCGATTTTCGCTTCTGCGGATACACGGACCGCTCCTGCGGGTCCGCTTCTGCGGATAAAATTCCGCTCCTGCGGAATGTTCCGCCTTTGCGACCAAGAGTCCGCTCCTGCGGACTCGCCTATGCGATCAATCACCCGCTTCTGCGGACTTCTCCATTTCGCCTCTTGACCGCTTCTGCGGTCTACCCTTCGCTCCTGCGACGCCGCCTCAGCGGACATTTTTCCGCTTCTGCGTAAACAAGCGCTCCTGCGCCTCCTCGTCCGCTTCTTCGGATTCGCTCCTGCGCCCCCATTTCCGCAGGAGCAAAAACAACAGAACCAGAACACTTCCCTGCAATATTTCCACATTTTCTCCCGTTTAGCCATCCGAAAACACCCCGAGGCCCCCGGGACCTCATCCAAACACACCAACACATCCAAATCCCTTATTCGAACTTGTTCCAATCCTCAAAACACGTCTAACAACATCAAAATCACCAATTACCCACGGATTCAAGCCTAAATTTCTTAAAACTTTCCGAATTATACATTCGATCAAGAACCCGATCAAACGACGCCCGAATGACCTGAAATTTTGCAGGCACATCCAAAATCACCTAATGGAGCTACTGCAACTGTCGGAATTCCATTCCGACTCCCAGATCAAAATCTCACCTACCGTTCGGATTTTGCCGAAATTCATCCTTAGCCAATTCAAGCCTGTTTCTACACCGGACCTCCAAATTAAATTCCGATTGCTCCCCTATGTCATAAATGATCCCCCGGAACTAGTCGAATCATCATAATCTGATTCCGAGCATTTTAACTCAATAGTCAACTCTAGGTTGACTTCACATATTCAAGCTTTCTTCAAACATGCTATTTGCTTCATTTTCAACCCGAATCACTCCTAACTCACCCGATATATTCTAATACTGATTTAAAAGTATAAGATATGTAAATGCAAGGTAACGGGGTGGTAATTCCCGTAACGACGGGCCGGGTCGTTACATTCTCCCCAACTTAAACAAACGCTCGTCCGCGAGCGGGTTAAAAAACATACCTGGAGCATCAAACAAGTGAGGATATCTGCTCCGCATCTCCTGCTCGGTCTCCCAAGTTGCTTCTTCCACTGGACGACCTCTCCACTGCACTTTCACTGAAGCTATATCCTTGGATCTCAACTTACGAACCTGTCGACCCAAAATGGCTACTAGTTCCACATCATAAGTCAAATCCTCATCTAGCTGTATCGTGCTGAAGTCTAACACATGAGACGGGTCTCCGACATACTTCCGGAGCATAGATACATGGAACACCGGGTGAACTCCCGACAAACTGGGTGGCAAAGCAAGCATATAGGCCACCTCCCCAACTTTCCTAAGCACCTCAAAAGGTCCAATAAACCTTGGGCTCAACTTTCCTTTCTTTCCAAACCTCATAACACCCTTCATAGGCGAAACCTTCAGCAACACCTTCTCACTCACTGAATAGGACACATCTCGGATCTTTCGGTCCGCATAACGTTTCTGACGCGACTGAGCTGTGCGAAGTCTCTCTTGAATCACCTTCACCTTGTCTAAGGCATCTTGGACTAACTCTGTCCCCAACAACCTAGCCTTGCCGGGCTCGAACCAAACGACTGGAGACCTACACCGCCTCCCATATAAAGCTTCATACGGTGCCATCTGAATGCTGGACTGATAGTTATTATTATAAGCAAACTCCGCAAGAGGCAAATAATCAGCCCACGAACCACCGAAATCAATGACACAAGCATGCAACATATCCTCTAATATCTGAATAGTACGCTCAGACTGCCCATCCATCTGTGGATGAAATGCTGTGCTCAACTCTACTTGTGAACCCAACTCTCGCTGAAATGTCATCCAGAACTGAGATGTGAACTGGGTACCTCTGTCTGATATAATAGAAATGGGAACTCCATGCAATCTCACTATCTCACGGATGAATATCTCTTCCAACCGCTCTGAGGAATAAGTAGTACACACTGGGATGAAGTGAGCTAACTTGGTCAACCTATCCACCACCACCCAAACTGAATCAAACTTCCTTGCTGTCCGAGGGAGTCCACTGACAAAGTCCATAGTAATCCTTTCCCACTTCCACTCAGGAATATCAATACGCTGGAATACACCACCAGGTCTCTGATGCTCATACTTGACCTGCTGACAGTTTAGACACCGAGCCACATGGCTCACAATATCTTTCTTCATCTTTCTCCACCGGTAATGCTGCTTCAAATCCTGGTACATCTTCGCGGCTCCTGGATGAATAGAATACCGCGAGCTGTGGGCTTCCTCCAATATCAATTCACGAAGGCCATCAACATTGGGCACGCATATCCGGCCTAAATCCGCAATACACCTTCACTATCAATAGTGACATCTCTGGCATCATCATGCTGAACTCTGTCCTTAAGGACAAGTAAGTGTGGATCATCATATTGGCGCTCTCGAATACGATCATATAAAGAAGAACGAGCTACTACATAAGCCATCATCCGACTGGGCTTAGAAATATCCAGCCTCACCATCTGATTAGCTAACGCCTGAACATCAACTGCAAGGGGTCTCTCCCCAACTGGAATATATGCCAAGCTGCCCATACTAATAGCCTTCCGGCTCAATGCATCAGCCACTACATTGGCTTTCCCGGGATGGTACAAAATAGTAATATCATAGTCTTTAAGCAACTCAAGCCATCTCCGCTGCCTCAAATTTAGATCTTTCTGCTTAAACAAATGCTGAAGGTTGCGGTGGTCCGTATATACATCACAAGATACACCATATAGGTAATGCCTCCAAATCTTCAAGGCATGAACAATAGCGGCTAACTCCAAATCATGAACAGGGTAGTTCTTCTCGTGGGGCTTTAGCTGACGAGAAGCATATGCAATAACTCTACCCTCATGCATCAACACACAACCGAGTCCAACTCTAGAAGCATCACAATACACCGTATATGACCCTGAAGCTGATGGTAACACAAGTACTGGAGCTGTGGTCAAAGCCTCCTTGAGCTTCTAGAAGCTCTCCTCACATTCATCGGACCACACAAATGGAGCATTCTTCTGTGTCAACTTAGTCAACGGTGAAGCAATAGATGAGAAACCATGAACAAACCGGCGATAATAGCCTGCCAAGCCGAGAAAACTCCGAATCTCTGTAGCTGAGGAAGGTCTGGGCCAATTCTGCACTGCCTCGACCTTCTGCGGATCAACCCGAATACCATCACTGGACACTACATGTCCCAGAAAAACCACAATATCAAGCCAGAACTCACACTTAGTGAATTTTGCATAGAGCTTCTCTTCTCTCAACCTCTGCAATACCACCCTCAAATGTTGTGCATGCTCCTCCTGGCTGCGTGAATATACCAGAATATCGTCAATAAACACAATCACAAAAGAATCAAGGTACGGCCGAAATACACTATTCATCAAGTGCATGAATGCAGCTGGGGCATTAGTCAGCCCGAAAGACATCACCAGGAACTCGTAGTGCCCATATCGCGTCCTGAACGTTGTCTTCATAATATCTGAGTCCCTGATCTTCAACTGATGATAGTCCGATCGAAGATCAATCTTAGAAAATACACTAGCTCCTTGGAGCTGATCAAATAGGTCCTCAATACGAGGCAATGGGTACTTATTCTTCACTGTTACCTTGTTCAGCTGCCTGTAACCAATGCACATTTTCATTGTGCCATCTTTCTTCTTCACGAACAACACCGGTGCACCCCAAGGTGACACACTCGAACGAATGAAACCCTTATCTAAGAGTTCTTGAAGCTGTCCTTTCAATTCTTTTAACTCTGCTGGTGCCATGCGATAGGGAGGAATAGAAATGGGATGAGTGCCCGACACCAAGTCAATACCAAAGTCAATATCTCTGTCGGGTGGCATGCCCGGTAGGTCTGCTGGAAATACATCCGGAAACTCCCTCACAATGGGGACCGAATCAAGACTGGGTGTCTCGACCTCAACATTTCTAATGAAGGCCAAATAAGATAAACAACCCTTGCCAATCATTCGTTGGGCCTTTATATAAGAAATCACTCTGTCGGACACATAATCGGTCAAGCCACGCCATTCGATCCTCGGATTACCTGGAATAGCTAGTGTGACTGTCTTAGCATGACAGTCCAGAATCGCATGGTAAGGAGATAGCCAATCCATGCCTAGAATCACATCGAAATCTACCATGCCCAGTAGTAATAAATCAACTTGGGTCTCCAGACCCCCAATAGTAATAAGACAGGATCAATATACCTGATCCACAACAACAGTATCTCCCACTGGGCTAGACACATGTACGGGCAAAGAAAGAATACTACGGGTCATACCCAAGTGATGTGCAAAATAAGTAGAGACATAAGAATAGGTGGATCCGGGATCAAATAAGACAGAAGCATCCCTGTGGCAGACTGAGATAATACCTGAAATAACTGTATCTGAAGCACTAGCATCCTTCCTATCCGGAAGAGCATAGAAACGAGCCTGGCCTCCACCAGTACGATCCTCACCCCTAGGGCGACCTCTGGATACCTGGCCACCAGTCCTAGCCGACTGTGCTGGCGCTGAAGAAACAGGAGTAGAAGCCGAAGGCTGATCCCTCTGCTGAGAGCGCTTGCGAAGCCACTGAGGACACTCCCTCCTGATATGGCCCAAATCACCGCACTCAAAACAACGTCCTGAAGATGGAAGAAGGGGCTGCTGAGGACCCCTCGCTACAGACGAACCCTGTGCTGAGGAAACAGGAGCAGAGCTCTGAGCTGGAAGAGCACTCAGTGCAGGCTGACCCTGCTGACGGCTCTGCTGACCCTGATAACCCTGATGGCCCCGACGACTACAATCTGATGAAACCCCACTGGACTCTGCTCGTCCAGACTGATGATGTCACGCCCCAAAACGAGGGACATGACCGGCGCCTGACCGGGTTGCCCCAGTCAAGCGGACCTGGGTGCCTTTCATTCCCACGCGTTACCCCTGTGTTGATTGTTTCTCACTAATCAAATATCTTACTAACCATGAATGATTTCACATTAAACAAATAAAACCATACGAGTGATTCATTAACGAGTTTGCAATTTTTACAACGCCCGACATAACATAATGTATACATAAGACTGGAGTCCCACAGTTTACATGTCTACAGAGCCTCTAGGATACAAAAAGGGAAATACAATACTTGCCAGTAACAAGGCTCCGGCTATACCTTACAAAACCAAAATGAAATCTAAACCGAAGTGGCATGAACCACACAAGGCCCCGAGGAAGAAAGGGGCTCACCAAAACGGGCAGTGGAAGGAGAAGGATACTACTGCCGATGAGCTGAAGTGCCTGCTACCGATCCACCTACAATCATAACACGAATGTAGCGTCCCCGGCAAAAGGGACGTCAGTACACTTGAATTGTACTGGTATGTATGGACAAACTTTGTTCCAAGTAAACTCAAGCCATTAAATTACATTAAAACTAATCAAGCCAGCCAACCATGTTTTCCACCTTTTTCTCATTTCAGATAAGCCTCAACATAAGCACATTCAAGGTCAACAAATAGAACAACAACCAGTTAACAACATAAATTGCAAGTAGTCAAACATAGGGGCAATCAGTGCCTCCCAAGGTTGCAAACTCTCCTGCTGTCTCCTTTCACAATTTCACATCATTGATTTTTGTATCAATTTTCAATAGCGATTTCGATCGCTTTCCATCCTTATTGCCCCTGACCACCCTTATTACCTCGGCCACCCTTATCACCCCAACCCACACCTTATTTCCTCACGTTGCGGCGCGCAACACGACCCTGCCTTACAGTTTAAAACACAACAATTTCAAACAGCAGATAAGGTACTACACACAATTTCAACAAGTTCAAATAAGCAACTTGCACATTGTTTCATGTTCTCAATTATATTTCAAATCAATATCACAACCATGTTACAATATTTCCATAATCAAGAATATTCACACAAGTATGTTCAATAATTTTCCACAATTCAAGTGTTTCGTCTCTTTCCACAATAAACTAATTCTCGAGGGTTTCGTTTCCTTTCCACAAAGTGCCATATAGGCCAACATAAGTATTATTCACAATTCTTTACCCAATTCAACTCTCATTTAACTTTCGGTTCATATTCTATACCACATCACTCATATTTCAACAACTTTGAGAATATCACACAATTTGTCAAATTAACATTAACCAAGCAATTTTCACACATATAGGCGATTTCACAAGAATAAAAATTAGCCATACATACCTGGTGATGAGTTTTCTTCCTACTTTATGCTTACCCAAGATATCCTACTCTTGCCAACCTTGTTCTTGAAGACTCTTACTTCTACTCACTTCTTTTTACTAGAAATCAAGTTCAATAATCATGCATGAGTGTAAAAATTCTATTTTCAAAAGCTATTATATGCAAACCTCTCTTTACCCAATTTAAAACTGAAAATCAAAGAAAATAGTTAGGGTTTTTACCTTGAAAAGATTGGGGAAGTTGAATCCTTGCCCTAGAATCCTTTGAACTAAGATGATTGGAACAATCTTTGAAGATGAAAGATTTCTCTCTCTAAAAACCCTCTCTTCTCTCTCTAATTTTGGTAAGATGATATGATAAAATGAAGAAGAAAGGTGTTATATTAAAGAAGAGATCGGGTCAAAATGTTACAAAAATATGGACCGGGTCAATTATGCGGTGCACTTTGCGACCGCAGAATCAACATGCGGTCCGCAGAGTGACCGCAGAATGGCCTCAAAATTACACAAGTTCTGTTACAGAATGCGACCAATATGCGGTCACATTCTTGACCGCATTCGCAAAATGCACCGCAGATTCACTATGCGATCGCATATCGACCGCATTTTCAACACGATTTTGGGAAACTCTCTGGAATGTTTTGCGGCAAGAATGCGGTCCGCATGTCAGGTTTGCGATCGCATTCTTGACCGCATATTGGACACTTTTCGGAAAAATTAATTCTCTACATTTTTGAAACTTAAATCACTACCAAGGGTCCGAACCGCGGCGAGAAGAATTCTACGCATTCCTAACACATTATTCGGACCATGACACCACAGCTACTAGGTTTTATGCACAAAAATTTTACGGGGCCTTACAGATGAGACCTAAAAGAACGACCTCTGCTATGCTGAGATTGGCCCCTGGACGGAGCACCACTGTAACTGCCAGTACCACGAGGCCTCTTAGCCTCTCTTTCCTCTCGCTCTCTACGACGATCTGTCTCAATATGGCGGGCAGCATCAACCACCTCCTCAAAGGTAACTGCCGAAACTCTCTCCCTGGTCATCAAAATGCGGATGGGATAAATAAGGCCATCAATAAATCTCCGAATCCTCTCTCGTTCTGTAGGAACCATCCACATGGCATGACGGGCCAACTGTGTGAATCTCATCTCATACTGATTAACCGTCATATCTCTCTGCTTCAACCACTCGAACTGATGTCGCAGCTCCTCTCTTTGAGACTGAGGCACGTACTTCTCCAAAAATACCGTGGAGAACTGCTGCCAAGTGAGGGGAACTGCCCCAGCGGGCCTACGCCTCTCGAAATCCTCCCACCACTGAAATGCTGCACCTGTGAACTGAAAAGTGGTGAATGAAACACCGCTGGACTCTAGAATACCCTCGGTACGAAGCATGCGTTGACATCTATCAAGAAAACCCTGGGCGTCCTCGCCCTCAGCACCACTGAATGTCGGAGGCTGTAGCCTCTCAAATCTCTCCAAACGACGCTGCTCATCGTCGGGCATAGCTGGAACCATATAAGCAGGAGCTGGTGCAACGGGCGCAACTGGCTGGACTGGCTCGGGTGTGTGAGCCACGGGGGTCTGATTCCCTCCCCCTACTTGTGAAGAAGATACTGCAGCAGTAGCTGCAACTACCTGAGCCAAGCATGTGCACACTGATAAGATCTGAGCCAAGGTCTCCTGAAGACCCGGTATCACAATGGGCACTGCCGTTGCCTGAACCTGAGTTGCCGGAGCATCTGTCGCTGGAAACTGGTCTTGAGCCCGGGCTACTGGTGTAGGAATCTGACCCTGAGTCTGGTCAGCTGGTGGATCAGCAGGTGCTGGTACTGCTGCCCTACCTCTACCATGACCACGACCTCTAGGTGCCAATGGGGGTCGTCCGCCACGTCCGCTAGCACGTGTCCTCGCCATCTGCGAGAGAATAGAATATGGAAAAGTTTAATTTCATGGCAACACAATTCGCACGATATGAATCCAAGAAAATAAGGTTTTTCCTAAAGTTTCTATAGCCCTCCGAGGATAGATACGTACGTCTACGTACCGATCCGCGAAAGCCTACTAAACCGGCTCATGACTCGCGAGTCCTAGTAACCTAAGCTCTGATACCAACTTGTCACGACCCAAATCGGTCGTGATGGCGCCCGACAATCAAGTTAGGCCAGCCAGACCAACAATTTCTGATTATATCGAATACCAGTCCCAAATGGACAACCCAAGAAGAATATATGAGTTTAAGAACTCCAATAATAATAGAAATGAACAAAATACCGACACTCCCAAAGATCCGGAGTCACAAGTCTAGAGCCTCTAACAAAACCCAACGGGAATAGAGAGTACTGTATAGAAATACTCAAATCCGAATACAAAATACAAATAACAACGGGAAAGGAGAGGAGAAGCTAGGTTCTGCGAACGCAGGCAGCTACCTCAGCAACTCGATATGACACTGCAAACGCTGTAAATGCCTGTCTACTCCTCCTGAGTACCTGAGTCTGCACACAAAAAGTGCAGGGAGTAGGGGTGAGTACTGAGTACTGAGTGAGTAATAAATATATAAAAGTAGCTGAAAGTAAGAAATCCACAAAATACCACAATATGAAGCTACACGACAGTTCGAATCTCCTACGAACTAGCATCAACAGTACAATTCAGCCACCACAGAGTAATTCAACAAATAAAGATGCAATGCAATGCACATAACCGCTACGGCGTGTGGCCCGATCCAATTTAACGTCGACGGCGCTCACTGGGGGTGTGTACAGACTCCGGAGGGGCTCCTACAGCCCAAGCGCAATACTGTTGCGGCGTGCAGCCCGATCCTCATATCAACCACTGCGGCGTGCAGCCCGATCCATGCTCAGTCCACAATAAGCAAATAAGTCACAAAACAGTTCATTTTTCTTAATTCCAGTTTCCGGTTCATAATTTATGAAAAATACTTTAACTTTATTAAATTTGCAAAAGCCGGTGACTTAGCATATCAATAAGGTGATTTCAATTTCCAGGACTGAGATCATTGATTTAAGCAAATATAGCTATCACATAAATATTGTCCTCTAAGGACGCTACAGGTCGGCACAAGGCCCCAAACAAGGCTTACCGCCCACAAACATATCAAATACAGTGTATTTCCAACACTAATAGCATATTATTCACATCCGGGATGGACCAAGTCTCAATCCCCGGTTACAATCGATCCCACACCTGCCACGGTGTGCGAGCCACGCCCTACTAGCGTCACAATGTGCTAAGCCGGGGTTTCGAACCCTCGGGCTACCGTATACACAAACTACTCACCTCTAGCCGGTCGTAGACTCGTCCGCGATGCCTTTTCCTTTGAATTTCGCTCCCTCGTATGTAGAATCTAGTCAAACCACAATAATTATATCAAATACGGGTCAAAGAATCATAACCCATTACAATTTACAAGAAATTCTCATAAATACACTAAGTTGGTAAAACGTGACTTTCGGTACGCTTCTCGAAAAATTACGAAAGTCACATATTCGGAACCTTCATCTCAATACGAGTCTAAGCATATCAATTTTACCAAATTCGGACTCTATTCGCCCATTCAAAACCTTGATTTTTCTAAAGTTCAAGCCTAGGGTTAAATCTTCCATGAATCACCCCAAATTCTTCCATTTTCATGATATAATTGCATAATATTATCAATACTAATCATAGTTTAAGTCCATAGTTGATTACCTGATGATTTCCCCTGAGTTTCTCTTCAAAATCGCCCAAATCGCCTCTAAAGCCGAGACCCAAATGTGTGAAATGTTTCTGAAATTTTCTAACTTCTGATACACTTAACTCACTGCGATTTTCGCTTCTGCGATACACGGACCGCTCCTGCGGGTCCGCTTCTGCGGAAAGTCTTCCGCTCCTGCGGAATGTTCCGCTTCTGCGACCAAGAGTCCGCTCCTGCGGACTCGCCTATGCGGCCAACCACCCGCTTCTGCGGACTTCTCCATTTCGCCTCTTGACCGCTTCTGCGGTCTACCCTTCGCTCCTGCGACGCCACCTCAGCGGACATTTTTCCGCTTCTGCATAAACAAGCGCTCTTGCGCCTCCTCGTCCGCTTCTGCGGATTCGCTCCTGCGCCCCCATTTCCGCAGGAGCGAAAACAACAGAACCAGAACACTTCCCTGTAATTTTTCCATATTTTCTCCCGTTTAGCCATCCGAAAACACCCCGAGGCCCCCCGGGACCTCATCCAAACACACCAACACATCCTAATCCCTTATTCAAACTTGTTCCAATCCTCAAAACACGTCTAACAACATCAAAATCACCAATTACCCACGGATTCAAGCCTAAATTTCTTAAAACTTTCCGAATTACACATTCGATCAAGAACCCGATCAAACGACGCCCGAATGACCTGAATTTTTGCAGGCACATCCAAAATCACCTATCGGAGCTAGTGCAACTGTCGGAATTCTATTCCGACTCCCGGATCAAATTCTCACCTACCATTCGGATTTCGCCGAAATTCATCCTTAGCCAATTCAAGCCTGTTTCTACACCGGACCTCCAAATTAAATTTCGATTGCTCCCCTAAGTCATAAATGATCCCCCGGAACTAGTCAAATCATCAGAATCCGGTTCCGAGCACTCTAACTTAATAGTCAACTCTAGGTTGACTTCCCATATTCAAGCTTTCTTCAAACATGCTATTTGCTTCATTTTCAACCCGAATCACTCCTAACTCACCCGATATATTCTAATACTGATTTAAAAGCATAAGATATGTAAATGCAAGGTAACGGGGTGGTAATTCCCGTAACAACGGGCCGGGTCGTTACAAATATTTGCCTACACCAAGTAAAAAAATAGTTAATTAAGGTGAATAGAAATAAAATCTCCATATTAAACAAACACAAGGCATAGTATTAGTGTTGCTTACCTGATGGAGGATGAGGAAAGTTGAGGTTTTGCCTTCTAAGTACCTAATCAAATATTCTAGCATCATGTGCAGTACCTTCCCACCCAGGCCATACAAATATGAAGCACATGTCCCAATCACATACACCCATTATGTTTTGTGAAGTGAAGCCTTTTCTACCAATGTATTTGATTTGTTCCTTAGAGCGAACAATACAAGGCACGTGTGTGCCATCTATAGCTCCAATGCAATTTTTAAAATAAGGCCCATACTTATCATTTTCTCTTATTTTAGGATTAATATCAGAAAAGGTTGGATCTTTTGGCTTAATAATATCCATAGCCAATTTCAAATATGCTATTAAAACATGATGAAAATGTTTACTAACAGTCTCTCCAGAGTGTTGGAATCTTTCTTGAATCATTTGATTCCCTACTTCATGTCCAACCACCAATAAAAACATAACAACCATCTCATCTATGGTCATTATTCTTGTTGCTTTCAAATCATATTGTTCATTTAGTATTTTGCATAAGTCAAGAAATATATGTTTTTCCATCCTAAACATCTCATAACATCTCTTATCTTGCTCTTCAAGTATCTCCTTGATGAAATAAAATCCTTTATGAGAAGAAGTTCTGCATGGAGTTTTTAGACAAAATTTTAAATATATTCAGATGCCAGAGATATACTGAAATTACCAAATCAAGTACATCATCGTCATCTACTTCATTTATAAGAACTTCGTCAATATGCTCATCACTATTTACGGTAAATGACATATATGTAAGAAAAAAAATTAAAAAAAAAATTACTTGAATAACAATCTATATACTTATTATAAAAAAATAATAATAAGTGTATCTAAAAATTTATGCGTATCAAACGGACAAAACTTGACAGCAATGTTGTTTCACCATATAAAGAATATTTTTCTGGCTTAAAATAAAAAGACATAATAAATATTTAATATTTAACACATAAATAAATGAATAATAATACTAAAATCCGAAAGCAGCAGTTAATTATATCCAATTTGGCAAAATATGTAAATTGTAGAATATACAAATATAGTTAAAAACAAAAGAAAAAAAATCTATACAGTATAGTGTTTGCTCAAAAGTTCTCATATGCCTTATGAATGTAAAATAATATAAATAAATCACGAAAAAATCACAGCAAACCGTAATAATTCATTGGATCAAATGAAGGATGTGAAAATAAGTACTTAGAATTAGGAGGAGAAATATTAAAAGCCTTTATTGATAGTATTGATTTGGTATGCCTCTCCATGAAGAGTTTCAGAGCCTTACAATGGTGTTCCACTCTCCCATAATATGGGTATCGTTGTGTCTTTTTCTGCTCTCGTGAATAGTGGCGAAGAAGAATCCCCCCTTTCTAGGATTTCCTCTCTTGGTATTTATAGTTGTGAGCTTCGTGAGCTAGCAATAAGTGGTCGTGACTGCGTTGGGATTTCGCCTTCATGGTGGCGAATGGACCGTGGCCTTGTTGATCGAATCGGATAAGGGTTAAATACTATTAATTCTGAGTGGTCGTACCACTTATTAATCA
This sequence comes from Nicotiana noctiflora, assembly GCA_032618575.1. NCBI lineage: Eukaryota > Viridiplantae > Streptophyta > Magnoliopsida > Solanales > Solanaceae > Nicotiana > Nicotiana noctiflora. The sequence goes on along the minus strand of JASVEL010010708.1, from coordinate 8,102 downwards.
TGAATTAGCTTAAGATGGGATTAACTTAATTAATTGCCATGGGGTCGGATTTTGACTCATACAGTTAGTCCCTCCACTTATTGAGATCGTGCCTTTGCCGAGCTCAATGAGTGGACTTCATCGACTGTGGTTTGAGAAACCGGATAGGGAGGTGGACTGAGTCTTGGTTCAACTGTGGTTGAACTTACTAGCGAAGGTGCATAGTCTGAATCCCAGTTTAACTATTATTGAACTTTGTCAATTTTAATGGCGAAGGCACATAGCCTAAGTCTTGGTTCAACCGTAGTTGAACTTACTGGCGAATGCGCATAGCCTTGATTTAATGGTAAAGGCGCATAGCCTAAGTCTTGGTTCAACTGTAGTTGAACTTACTTGTGAATACGCATAGCCTTGATTTAATGGTAAAGGCGCATAGCCTGAGTCCCAGTTCAACTGTTGTTGAACTTTGTCAACTTTGATGGCGAAGGCGCATAGCCTGATTCTTGGTTCAACCGTAGTTGAACTTACTGGCGAAGGCGCATAACCTTGATTTAATGGCGAATGCACATAGCCTGAGTCCCAATTCAACTGTTGTTGAACTTTGTCAAGTTTGATGGAAAAGGCGCATAGCCTGAGTCTTAGTTCAACCGTAGTTAAACTTACTGGCAAAGGCGCATAGCCTTGATTTAATGGCGAAGGCGCATAGCCTGAGTTCCACTTCAACTGTTGTTGAACTTTGTCAATTTTGATGGAAAAAGTGCATAGCCTGAGTCTCGGTTCAACCGTAGTTGAACTTACTGGCGAAGGCGCATAGCCTTGATTTATTTGCGAAGGCGCATAGCCTTGATTTAATGGCGAAGGCGTATAGCCTAAGTCTTGGTTCAATCGTGGTTGAACTTACTGGCGAATGTGCATAGCCTAAGTCCCAGTTCAACTGTTGTTGAACTTTGTCAATTTTGATGGCGAAGGCGCATAGCCTGAGTCTTGGTTTAACCGTTGTTGAACTTACTTGCGAAGGCGCATAGCCTTAATCCCACGTTGTGGGTATTGAGTGATGAAACTCGATTTCAATTCGAGACCTTGGGCAGCTTATACATTATCTTCCCAATCAGGGTATGTAGGTTGTCTTGAGGCGACTCTCGGCTCGAGATATCTCCATGCAGGTTTTCGGCCGGAGCCCGTATGAGGGATGCGGGAGATATCTTACAGAGATCCTCCCTTAGGAGGGGCTTCTTCTTCTTTTTTGCACTATCCGAGATCAGAGGGAGAGAGGACTTGGATCTTGGTTTTAGATCTTGGGGTTACCCTTGTCCGATATGCCACTTTGGCTTGTTCGAGCTAGGTTTTTTTTCCGGCGTCTTTCCTTTTGGTCCAGGGAAGAACTACGCGATTTTGCTAGGAAATCCCCATAGACGGCGCCAAATTGTTTGCTTAAAAGTTCTCATATACCTTATGAGTGTAAAATAATATAAATAAATCACGGGAAAATATCAAACCATAATAATCCATTGGACCAAATGAAGGATGCGAAAATAAGTACTCAGAGTTAGAAGGAGAAACATTAAAAGCCTTTATTGATAGTATTGATTTGGTTTGCCTCTCCATGAAGAGGTTCTGAGCCTTACAATGGTGTTCCACTCTCTCATAATATGGGTATTGTTGTGTCTTTTTCCTCTCTCGTGATTAGTAGTGAAGAAGAAGCCCCCATATCTAGGGTTTCCTCCCTTGATATTTATTGATGTGAGCTTCGTGAACTGGTAATAAGTGCCCGTGACCACATAGGAATTTTGCCTTCATGGTGGCGGATGGGCCGTGGCCTTGTCGATCGAATTGGATAATGGTTAAATACCGTTAATTTGAGTGATCGTACCAGTTATTAATCATGAATTAGCTTACAACGGGATTAACTTTATTAATTATTATGGGGTTGGATTCTGACCCATACATATAGCTCCTCCAAAATCTAGTCCATAAATAAATATTTTTAATATACTCCTATTAAATCATAATGTTCATACTTTATAATCATTGTATATTTAATGAGCAACTAAAATTTATTATTATTGACCGATAAAATGTGTTAAAGCCCCTAAAGATGATTTGTTTTAGAGGTTTTTTCTATCTATACCATATATAAAACTTTATTATCAAAAATGTGTATAGTACGTAAATTTCCCGCCTTGTCCACGTTTTACGTATAATTTTTGTACATTTCGTCTATTAGGTATTAAAAGGGCAGAATATTCCCTAAAAACGTGCTAAAATTAAGGAGAGAATCTTGGTATTAATTGATTCTACATTAAATTTAATTTTTAAAAGGGAAAGGAGATTTCTCATCTGCGTATTTTTTCCAGAACTACAATTCAAATTCTCGAAAAAAAAAGAACGAACAGCTACAAAAATTACGAACAAATTCGACGAACTGAATTCAAATTTTCGAGTTTCAACAACTCAAAGTTGATAAAATTTGTTCTTCGTCGTTTCTTCTCTCAAATTATATATATATATATATATATATATATATATATATATATATATATATATATATATATATATATATATATATATATATATATATATATATATATATATATATATATATATATATATAATACGACATAGTTATCCCAATTCCCATTAAATTATAGCATGATTGCGATTTGGACATGATTTCTTGTTGTTGTTGATGTTTTTTTGGATTTCTATATTGAGAGAAGAAAAGACGATGAATATATATTCTTCTCTCAATATAGAAATCCAAAAAAACATCAACAACAACAAGAAATCATGTCCAAATCGCAATTATGCTATAATTTAATGGGAATTGGGATAACTATGTCAGATTTAGAGATTTTGAAGTTAATACAATTGTGGTAGATGAGAATTCAAACTCTCAATCATGCTACAATTGAATGGGAAAAATCTGATTATAAAAAATGGGTCTCATCTACAAATCTTTTACAAAAAGACTACAAATCAGTTTTAATATTTTATAAAGTTGTATTGTTTTTAAGGGTATCTACAAAGTTACTACATTTATACTATAATTAAACTACAATCTATGTTGAAACAAAATGTAGACTACAAAATTTTCTCTTCATCTACAAAATTTCTTCAAAAAAAACTACAAATCAGTTTAAGTATTGTATAAAGTTGTTTTTTTAAAGAGTATCTACAAAATTACTATTAATTGATTGTACATTAAAAATGGGTCTCATCTACAAAATTTCTACAAAAATATTATAAATCAGTTTTAGTATTGTATAAAGTTGTACTGTTTTTAAGGGTATCTACAAAGTTACTACATTTATTCAACAATTAAACTACAATCTACATTGGAAAAAAATATTGACTACAAAATTTTCTATTCATCTACAAAATTTCTTCAAAAAAACTACAAATCAATTTAAGTATTGTATAAAGTTGTATTGTTGTTAAGAGTATCTACAAAATTACTATATTTACACTACAATTAAATTATAATTTATGTTAAAAAAATGTTGACTACAAAATTTTCTTTTCGTCTACAAAATTTCTTCAAAAAAACTACAAGTCAATATAAGGCTTCAGGGTGAAGTCTAGTATTTAAAAGTTGAATCTTTGAATCGAAGTTAGAAAAAGGGGTAGGGGATTATCCTTAATTTTTGTTTCCTTTTTGAACTCATCATTCTTATTCCAAAGTTTCATGTACCTATCGACCTGACAGAGCAATTATTAGAGAGAAGAGAGTGGAATTTTACAGGAAGACAACACTAAAGAATAAAATTTCTGACCAACATGATTTACACAGAGGTGATTAAGAGCTTCCATTTCTCTTTTTTTGTGCATCATCACTAGCCAAAGTTGCTTCATCCTTGTATGTCCGGAAATAAACATTCTGCATTTTCAGGCATATGAGATTCGATAAAATTAAAAGCCTTATTTTCATTTTTGACTTTTTCAAAAGACATAATGGCTCTCCGTGATAGCAACACGATAGGGGATTCAAGAATTACTAAAGAAAAATAACAAACGTGCGGAAGCTTAAAGAAAATAAAGAAACAAAAAAAGAGTAGAAATTAAAGATAGATTGAATTCAAGAAAGAGTTTCTTGAATTCAAGAAATCTATTCTTGAAGTTGAATCCTAACAACAATTAGCTAACAAAGAACTAATCGCCTTTGGTAGAGAATTAAAAATAATAATAGATTGTGAAACCCGACCCTTTAGAATAACAAGAACAACAATAATGTCACGGCCCAAACCCCGGTCATGATGGCGTCCGACAAATTGCTAGGCAAGCCCGACCATGTTTTCCATATTACCAGCCAATTATTAATTAATATTGATCAATTAAAGTTAATAACTTATTTTTATAACAGAAATAACAAGTGCGGAAACAAAACACACGAAATACCGCCCAACGAATCTGGTGTCATAAGTCTGAGCCTCTACAGAAGGAAAACATCCTATATAATTCAAGTCTAGACAGAATAGTACTAGACATAAATGAAAGGAAGGGGAGAGATCGGGTCCTGCGGACGCCGGCAGCTCCCTCGATGTCTCCTTGGATAATAGTAAAATAGCAGCTGCGGGTGGTTCAACTGCCCTCCTGAACGCCTGTATCTGCACATAAAGTGCAGGGAGTGAGGTGAGTATCTTTCAACTCAGTGAGTAACAATAATAAATAATAATTGAAAGTAAGAACACCTGTACTATCACTAAACAGATCTAAGGATAACTATACAGGTAGATCATCTCCACAATGGTAAGTCCAATTTCGGTCCACTACTGTCTCTCAATGATCCATCACTAATCTAGTCCTGTTGCGGCGTGCGGCCCGATCCAATATATATATATATATATATATATATATATATATATATATATATATATATATATATATAATACTACGGCGTGCAACCCGCTTCAATATATATAACGCTGCGGCGTGTGCATCATGATACAATATATATAGACATACTGCTGTAGCACGCAACCCGATCCAATATAATATAATTGCGCTCACTGGGGGTGTGTGCAGACTCCGGAGGGACTCCTTAAGCCCAAGCGCTATAATACTGCGGTGTGCAGTTCGATCCACAAATATATTACTGCGACGTTCAGTACGATCCATATATTTATATATTACTGCGGCGTGCAGTCCGATCCATATATTTATATATCATATATATACTACTGCGGCGTGTAGTCCGATCCAATACATTTATATGTATATACTGCTGCGGCGTGCAGCTCGATCCGGTATATATTTCAATACCTCACAATGGGTCCTCGACCTCTCTCAGTCAATATAGACTCGGCCTCTTGGGCCCACTCAACTAGAGCAAGGTATTCAACCCTAGGTATTCTCACTTAGAGTACACATCAAGTACTGGTTCATGTCATGCTATACAGCTATGAATATAGCTGAGAGTATGTGTTCAACATGATATAGGGGTTATTTAGCTATACAGGCTTCCCTAATATTCTACAGATCGGCACAAGGCCCCAAACAATGGCTACTAGCCCAAATGTACAGATATAAGCCCAGTCTCAGTCATTATGCACAGTAAACTATCAGTCGGGAAGGACCAAGTCCAAATCCCCAGTCACAATACCACCATGCTCGTCACATGACGTGTGTTTCATCTCAACATAGCACTGTATAGTGCAAGTACAGGGTTTCAAACACTCAGTACATTATTTATTACCACCACTCACCTTGAATCAGCAAAAGTCCTAGTTCACCTTGCACTTTCCTCGCAAATCAACCTCCTCGAATGCCAAATCTGATCAAAATCAATAGGAATACATCAAAATAGGCTAAATGAACATAACCCAATTGAATTAACTCAAATTACATCGAAAATCATGAAGTTGCTAAAATCCGACCCTCGGGCCCGCTTCTCGAAAAATTACAAAAGTCATATTTTCAGATTCCTTATCTCGCCACGAGTCCATATATATAAAGTTTATCAAAATTGGACTCCGTTTTCCCATTCAAATCGTCAATTTTCTATTTCCCCGGCTTAGAGCAAAATTCCCCCATTTTTTACACTTTAATTCCTCCATTTTCAGAGATTAAATCCATGGTTTATCAATATATTAACATATTTGAGTCCAAGAGTGCTTACTCGATAATACCCCTCGATTTCCTTTTCAAAATCGCCAAAATTGCCTCTTAGTTCAAAGCCCCAAATGTGTTTTGAGTTCTGAAATTCGACCCATTTCTGCTACATTAAACCAAGGCATTTTTTCGTTTCTGCGGCAACTGACCTGCTTCCACGTGTCCGCTTCTGCGGAAAACGGGTCACTTCTGCAACCTTCCTTTAGTTCAAGACCGCTTCTGCAGTTCCAACCTCGCACCTGCGAGACCGCTTAAGCAGAACTTTTTCCGCTTCCGCGAGATCCTCCAAGCCTTTCATTTCTGCTTCTGCAGACTTGATTCCGCACCTGCGTGTACGCCCCTGCGACCGCTCTCCCGCTTCTGCGGTATCTCCCCTGGCCAACCCCTGGCTCGCACCTGCGATTACTATTCCGCTTCTGCGGAGCTGCTTCTACGGTCCTCCTTCCGCAGAAGCGGAAACCACTGCTACATTCATACCAGCAATTACCAACTTCAAAAATTCATCCGTTGCACCCTCCGAAAACATCCCGAGCCCCCCGGGACCTCAACCAAAAATACAAATGCACTCTAAATCATCACACAAACTTGTTCCTATCAGAAAAACATACCCTCAAACACACGAATAACCAAATTAAGGTCGGTTCAAGCCTACGATTCAACCAAAACTTCCGAAACTAACATCCAATCAAAAACCCGACCAAACGATGTATGAATGACCTGAAATTTGCAGAGATATCCAAAATCACCTAACAAAGCTACTGCAACTGTCGGAATTCCATTCCGACTCTCGGATCAAAATCTCACCTATCGATCGGATTTCGCCAAAATTCTAACTTAGCCAATTCAAGCCTATTTCTACACCGGACCTCTAAATTCATTTCCGATCACTCTCCTAAGCCACAAATGACCTCCCAAAGCTAACCAAATCATCAGAATTTGATTCCGAGCCCTATAACTCACCAGTCAACATCTGGTTGACTTTTTCCAACTATTCCTTCTTCAAAGAGACTATTTGTCTCATTTTCCACCAAACTCGATCTGAATTGACTCAAACTCGTCAAACACATATATTGAAACTTGAACAAGCATTTAATTGGGCAAACGGGATGGTAACTCACGTGATGAAGGACCGGGTCATCACATTCTCCCACAACGCTAGTCCTTTTGATTATAATACACTGCACTGGTGATATGACACCTCAACACCAGCCTAAGCCGCGACGAGCACAACACAGGCTCCAATAAGAAACGTCTGAACATACTCAAATCATAACAATTGACTCAAACAAAAGAGCTGTAATTCAATTCCTCCATACCATCATAACATAGAACTGAGATCATGTCTCACATGATAGAGTATATGAATCCTCCCCGAAATGTCATAACATCACGTGGCCTTGCCACGACTCATGATTCTATCCAAACACTATTACTCGTGAAGCACCTCAAGTCACCATATTCAAAACAGTCAGCCACGCACATATTTAAGTCTGAACTCAAGCAGTCAATCACACTCGCGGTGATACAATTAATACACGCTATCAAATTCTGAAGGGACACAACCGATGTGCTATTCACCGAGCGGTACCCAATACTGCCTTTTCCTCAGAAGCCAGGAAGTATTGTATACAAGGTAACGTGTAGGAAACTATTATCCACATCACACTATTGCGGCGTGCAACCCGCTCCAATAACATACCACCACGGGTCGATACTAGAACTTGGGCTCCAATAACATACCCGCGCCAATAACATACCACCACAAGTAGAGAGAAAGCCACTAGGGCTTCCAATTTCCAATAACCGCTAAACGATGTCGATACACACGATATACCACCACTGTGTAGGCGGATTACGAGATATATAACACGTGAATCACTATGCCTGATTCCACACTCCACCGTACGAATACATAACACACAGCAAGCATCCATTCATTCCACGAAAGCTATTCAGAAATTTCACTATGCCATCAACGACTCGATTATTACAGTTGATCCAACAAGAGAATACTG
>JASVEL010010707.1:0-83201 GCA_032618575.1 Nicotiana noctiflora | reverse complement strand
CGCAGAACCTAGCTTCTCCTCTCATTCCAGTTGTTACTTTATATTTTGTATTCAGACTTGAGTACTTCTATATCGTACTCTCTATTTCCTGTTGAGTTTTGTTAGAGGCTCTAGACTTGTGACTCCGGATCTTTGGGAGTGTCAGTACTTTTGTTCATTATTATTATTATTGGAGTTCTTAAACTCATATATTCTTCTTGGGTTGTCCATTTGGGGACTGGTATTGTGTTATAATTAAATTGTTGGTCTGGCCGGCCTAGCTTGATTGTTGGGCGCCATCACGACCGGATTTGGGTCGTGACAGAGTACATGAACTAGACTCCTACTCTATAGGGGAACATTTATTCTAGTAAACAGAGTGGTATTTATAGTGATAGATTTTGGAACAACGCTTGAGTTTCTTGTAGTATGTGCATCCTCCGTGCTTGTATTATACTCCGAGATGTAAGCACATACAATCCATAGTCTTCCTTACCAATCACCTTCATATGTCCCCTGAAGAGATCCTGAAATATACAAAAGTCAGAAAAGGACATAGCTACACACTTTAGCTCATTTGTAATCTTTGAGACAGATAAAAAATTGGATTTGAACTTAGATATATACATTACATTAGTTATCTTGTGACCAGAAAATATGTATGTGGAGCCTAGATGTATTACAGTTGCTGATTCTCTTGTAGGTAGATATATTTTCCTTACTTACTCTGTCCCAAGTGTTTTAGATCACACGGCGTATCTATCCTAACAACCATATGATTAGAAGATCCAATGTCAGTTATCTACTTAGGTTTATCTTCAAGAAGGATTGCATTATTTACCATACCTACTGCCATGGCTGAGCCATTACCCTCACTCTCTTTTCCAAGCATTTACATGATTTGATTATACCATTCATGTGTGAATTGAGGAATTCCAGTTGTTGCAGCCTGATCAAGCTGATTCTAAGCAAGCTTGTTATTGGTATAGCATTGTTGGACAATTGATTCTCTCCAGTGTAAGTAGCAGAATTTGCTGAAGGATGCTTCTTCTTGGATTTGAAATCTGAGGGATAGCCATTAAGTTTATAGCAGGTTTCCCTAATATGACCTTTGAAATTGCAGTAGTCAGAAAGCACTTGATTCTTCCCTTCTTTGAAACTATTGATAGAATATGAGCTTCCTTTATTATTGAACACCACTTGATTATGATTCTAATGGCCAGGAAAATAGGATACAAGATTAGAGGGGTATGAAGCAGGACCAAATTTATTGGCAAACTAAGATGAATTGGGGTGACCTTTACTAGTGAACAAGGTTGTTCCGTCGTGAACTTCTGCTACATTTCATGAATGGCTAATCAAAGACCTTTTACTTTCTTATGAAATAATCATAGAATAGGCTTTGTTTATGGAGGGAATAAGTGGCATATTCATAATTTGGTTGCTTGACTGTACATAGGACTCATTCCCATTAAAAACTATAAGGGCCTTTGATATTCAAAGTGTTCTACATATCTATTTGATTCTTCACAACCACTACCAGGACAAGGCATAAGTGCATCAAATTCAGCCCACAACTCCTTCAATTTAGAGAAATAAGAGGACACTGATGAGATGCCTTGTGACAGTGTGGCAACCTGTTTGTGCAAGTACATGACTCACAAGCCATTCACCTTTTCAAAGCTTTCTCTAAGGTCACTCTACACCTTGTCAGCACTTATAGCGTACACCATTACACTTAACAGCTTAGTGCTCATAGAGTTCATTGTCTATGAAAGCACAATAACATTGCACTTTTCCCACAAATCATGAAGAGAAGGATAAAATTTATCATTAGAATATCTTCCATCTACAAAACTTTATTTGCTCTTGTCTAATAGAGTGATATGCATAGAGCTACTCCACAAAGCAAATTTTTTATGTCCAGTTAGCTTAATTGATTAGAGAGCTACCTGGAGTATCTGAAGATTGGAGAAATAGAGGCTGATGTTGATCGACAACTATAGCACCCACATGACTTGGATCTACCACTGGAATTGCATCAGTAGTCGTGTCTTCAATTCCTTTGCCTGAGCTAGTACCAAGACCTCCGATCACCATTGAAATTGAAATCGAGAGCTTAGGATAGAATAGAACACAGAGAATCCAAAAACTACCTAATTGGTCAAAGAAGACTCAACCTAGACGAGGTGAATCGAAGCAATTATATAGACGACTAATGAGTTCTAGAAACAGACATCAATTGTGAGTAATTTGTGTGAATTGATTGTCTTCATGGGCTCTGATATTGTGTTGTAATCTAGAACTAGTTGATCGATTAAAGAGCTGAAATGAAAGCTGAGCAATGCAGAGAAGAACTAACTCATTTCATACAATGAAATCTTCCATCTACATTTGTAGATAGGCGATGTATACATGTACATCTAACTTCTTCCACTAACTTAGCTGGTGACATTTGTCACCTAAGATCCTGACTAACTAACATAATGAGATGGAGCAGCTGCTTGACAGTTATGGCTCATATTTGATTCTTCAACAAAGGAGAAATGTAGATATGCGGTCATTTAAGATGAACAGAACAGAGTTGTCCAGAAGAAAAAGAGAAAGGGATATTATCACTACTTTTAGCTCGTGCCAGAAACTATTTATATTATGTAGCCGAGAAAATGTATGAAATTTAATTTTTTTTTTGTATATAACATATAGAATATATATATATATATATATTGCATAAAATTAAAATCTTAAGCAAGGCGTTACTTTATTAGAGTAGGGGGTGAGCAAAAAGTCAAGGACATGATACATCATACTGTAACAGTGAGCTTAGCGTACATCTTACATATCACAACAAAGAAAGCTTAGCGTACGAGAATCAAGAAAGAAAGTATCAGGGGTTTGGATCGGTCAACCAATGTAGTACATAGGGTCAGGGACTTTGAAAGTACGAGAACCCACGTTGTCTCCTAGGATATCACTCCATTGGTCTCCAATGTTGCCAACAATTCTGTATCCAGCTTTCACTAGCTCTGTTCTCTTGCTTGATTTAAACTCCACTGCTGTTCCCAAATCGTTATTTCCCCTGCAACAAGAAGTTTACCAATGAAATATAGACTTTTGTAATTTGTGATCTAAAATAAGTCATGTGATAAAAAGAAAAGTATGACACATAAATGTGACAGAAAGAGTAGTAGATATGCTTACTTTAATACAAGCTTTGCCCAGTTACTGTAACCAGCTTTCTTGAGATTTGTAATCCTTACTTGTTTGAAAGATTCTCGAGTCCCTGTTATGAAAACTGGCTTGATTCCCAGAGATAACACTGTTTTGTATAGTTCCTGTATCGAAGGAATGGCAGGTGCTTTCCCCTCGGCCACCCACGCATCAAACTTTGTATTGTTGTAAGGTATAGCACTGCAACAAAAAATGCATGAGATCTACTAGTTCGCAATGCCTACTACAAAACGAATCGGCGTATAAAAGAAAAGAAGGAAACAGTTTTTGATGGTTTTTGTATTCTTACCCAAAAGCAACATCAGATCGAGCGTAGTAAGGAAGATTAGAGAGAGTAGTCTCATCAATATCAAATACCCAAACGTCCTTTCCATCTCCACCTAGTTTGAGAGTCTTGGCGTACTCAATAGCAGCATTAGCCACAGCCTCACAGTCATGACGATATTGTTTGCCTAACATGTAATGACCTATATAGTTTTCACATGAGCTAGGCACCAATTTCCATTTCTGAAGATTGTTAGTCTCCACAGCAAGACGCCAACTAAGACAGTCCAATTGTGGGACGGGATAACCAGCAGAGCCAATCTGTGGCCTTAGACGATGGATTTCTACCACTTGGCTTATCACCTCTATATTGTCGGAAGTAGACGCCACTGTCACTGCTACTATAGTTGAAACAAAGAAAAGCAAAACAAAAGACCTCATATTATGGTTTTAACAAAATATTATAGGAAGAAGATATGGGAGAAGTTGAAGATGTTTAGATAACTTAGTTTATTGTGGCTTAAATAAGACCCTCAATCTCAATAGCACGTTTTTCACGACATGAATTATGCTTTGTCAAGACAGACTTTCTATGATTCTCACTTATTTCTTTACTGTTTATTTCTTTTTCATTTTCTTGTCAATCGTACAAGAATATAAACCACAAAGATAGAGGAAGGACAAGTGGCAAAAAGAGAATCACCGAATATATTTTTTTTATCGGTTAAGGGTGTGAATTGTTGATACACCTTATTTATACTTGTTTACATTATCTATCAAAAATATCTCTATCGTTATATATTAGGGTCATATTAACCCTTCAACGTTAAAACTCCATTTTTTTTTAAAATCCGGCAAAGTGTTAAATATCTCAACTTTCAAAAAGTAAAAAAAAATGAAAACAATATTTTTCAAAAACGAAAATATTTTGTTGGAAATAACTTTTCAGTTTTTAAAAAAACGACAATATTTTGTTAAATTTTTTTTTTTAAAAAAATTAGTTTATACAAATTAGTTTTGTCAGTTTTACAAAAAGAAAATCTTTAAAAAAAAACTGAAAAAATGAAGAAAAAAACATTTTTTCAAAAAAAGAAAATATTTTGTTGGAAATATTTTTTCAGTATTAAAAAAACGAAAATATTTTGTTAAAACTGAATATTCTTTTTCAGTTTTTACATTTTTTCCCAATTTTTACAATTTTTTCAAAAAGAATATTTTGTTAAGAAAGTGATTTTTTGAATCTTTACAATTTGTTTTGCAAAATCTTTTCAGTATCTACTCAGTTTAACAAAATATTTTTCGTTTTTGAAATACTGAAAAAGTATTTCTAACAAAATAGTATTGTTTTTGAAAAATATTTTTTTCTTCATTTTTAAAAGATTTTCTTTTTGTAAAAAACTGAAAAAACAAATTTATATAAACTGATTTTTTTAAAAACATAAAAAAAATTAATTTTTTAACAACATATTTTCGTTTTTTAAAAACTGAAAAAGTTATTTTCAACAAAATATTTTTGTTTCTGAAAAATATTTTTTTTATTTTTTTTGTTTTTTTAAAGTAGAGACGTATATTTGGCCCTTTGCCGAATTTTAAAAGAAGGAATGGAGTTTTTAACGTGTAAGGGTAAATCTGACCCTAATATATATCGGTAGGGAACTTTTTGATAGAAAACATAAATAGAGAATAAATAAAGCTTATTTATGATGACAAATGAGATCCTTAACCGTCTTTTTATTCTTGAATGTGTCTACGGTTAGAGCGCCCATTTGTATTTTATGTAGTTAAATGTTTAATTCTCACTTGAATCGGTAGGTTATGATAATTATATACATGTATGCATTTTGTTATATAATCTAATTCTTCTCTTTCCAATACTTAATAGTAATACTGTATCTGATTATTTAAGCGGGAGGGTTCTTCCGATCTCACACTGATCTCCACACGAAAATATATTTCTCTAAGGGGACTAAATAGACTTCTTAAAAATACATAATTTAAGAATATGTATTTCTCAACTAATTGGTTCTCGTGTGCGAGTGTATATATGTATTTACCTATATAATAGGAGTTAATAATAAGTTATACTACATACAAAAAACACCAAAGAAAGTATAGTATACGCAAATTATCACACCCAATGAGAATACAGGGAACTTTTGGATGTCCGAATCCGGGATAGCGTATAAGTTAATAAATGAAATAAATTGGGACACAGAAAAAAAAACAATTGGGAATGCAGTGTTTTTCCTCTGGCACCAACGTGAGTTTACGTTATGACGGTAGTTCTCCATAATTCATATCACATTAGTGCAGCTACTTTAATCATAACAAGACCAACTTAGGGGTGTGCATTCGATTTATCGATTCGATTTTGACTCTTATTGATAATTACTTATCGATTATCGATTCGTATATATGCTTATCGTTATCATTTCAATTAGGTTTCGATTTTATCGATTTCGATTTATTAATTTTTGGGGCTTATCGATTCGGTTGTCGATTACACCAATAAGAAAATTCGCGGGATTCCACGGAAAGTATATTGCTATAAACACGCCTAACGAATATGGACAAAAAGAAGCTAAAATAAGACGAACACTGTTTATAACATAAAAATTGTGTCAATAGACATATGCAACGAAACTAAAGTAAGGGATCAAATATATGCCACCAACACTCCAACGGTATAAAAAAAAATACATCATCACTGCTAATTCTATTTTCCATTAATTTGAACTTCATTCCTTTCAGCTTTAAATATGATCATTCCTTAAATGTGGTAGATGAAATAATTAGGGGTGTGCATTCGATTTATCGATTCGATTTTGACCCTTATCGGTAATTACTTATCGATTATCGATTTTTACAACTGTTTATCGTTATCGTTTCAATAAGGTTTCGATTTTTTCGATTTCATTTATCGATGAACCGATAACAAATAATCGATTCGATTTAACGATAAACTAATTTGAATGCACACCCCTATACCAACTTGTCCTAATTTATCATATTCTTTATATGCTCACACTTAATTAAACGATATTTATTAAAAGTGGAAATAAACAAATTAAAAATAGGATACTGGATCATAACTTTATCGACAAGATAAATAGCCATGTGCCTGAGGGTTGTCAACTGTCATCCCACTTATTCTTCATCTTCCGCGCACACACACAATAATCAAAAGAGATAAAAATAAATATAAAAACCATGTGCGCCACCTGCGTGTTAAATATAATTTGACATGCTCAACTTTTGGTCGTTGTACCTACCACGGCAAGTTGGATTTTTAAACTTAGGTATTACAATTCAATAGTATAATTTATATTTGTTGGGGGATAAACATAGTAAAAATAATATTCACGTTATTAGTGATAAATATTAGTAAACTGTGTTCAAAATCAGAAAATCAGAGAAGTAAACAAACATTAGTTCAATAAGAGCATGTTTGGAAAGCCACCTAGGAATTGGATTTAGATGTAATTGAGTATAATTACATAGTTTGGCATGTTTGTTTGGCCAAGTAATTACTTGGTCAGCATTGAATTGGGTGTAATTGGAGGGGTGTAATTACACTCTCAAATTCTCAAGGGGAGGTGAGAATTGGTGGTAATTACACTGTGTAATTACAAGATTATTTTTTATTTTCGTTCCTATTTTCTTTATAACTTTTTATTTCTATTATTTTAATTTTTAATTTTTATTTTTACTTTTTAATTTCTTTTAAAATTGTAAAATATATTTTTCTTTGTACATTATTTCTCTTCCATTATTTTTTGTTATTTCATGTAATTGTTTTTACTTTATTATTCTATTTTTTGAAACTTCACCTCTTAATATTATAAATAACGAGTCATTTACAAACTTATCATATAACAAGTGATTTAATTAAAGTGGAATTTCATTGTTGAATGTGGTTATAAACTTATTATGTTTCATAATCTGAAATTATAGTGGAACTTACTATTATTACGTTGGAATTTGACATATGTTAAATACTTTTTTTTTTAATTTTTAAATTGTGTCACATTCATGGTTCTAATTTACCTGTTTTAGTAGTATTGGCTCACTCACTTGTTATTTATTTTTTAGTTAAAATTGATAGATCAGTTTTGTCAAACATTTGAATAATGTTATGACATTATATTTATAAATATTAATTTATTTTATCAAATATGAATTCCATAATGCTTACAAAATAACGTATATTTTTAATTTTTGTACGTATCTGAACTAAGTATTATTAATTTAAAATATATAGATAAATTTTTACAATATTAGTTTATATATGATTACTTATTAATGTATATTCATGAAAAATATACATCTTAAATATTAAATATAATATTATTTATAATTATAAAAATTTATAGGCATATATTTAGTATATTAATTTTTAAGTTTTGATAATTACTTAATTTAAAATTTAATCTAATTGTGTAATTACACTTGTACAACCAAACAGTAAACTTGTAATTACACCGTAATTACACTATGACAAACAAACAGGTCGTCGTAATTACACAACTGAGTAATTACTAGGCTGTGTAATTACTACCCTAGTAATTACACCAATTCCAATTACATGGTGGCTTTCCAAACAGACTCTAAACAAAACGTGAAATAATTCCGAGCCCACAAGTTGCTTGTGTGTCCTTAAGGAATTTAATCCCCTCATTGTTGCCCAAGGTTTTAGATTAATTCCTTCCAGGATAGAACGGAATAACTATTCTGCAACACTGGCAATCGAAACTACAGAATTTCAGCGAACACAACAGACGGAGCAAATCACACTTGACACTTATGTTTATTTGAAAATAATGCAACAATATAAAAAAAAGGGAGAAATTTTCAGATTTTTTCATCTTATTTTTATATATAAAATATGAGGCCAAGCCTCTAAATTTATAGACAAAGGAGGGGTGATATAGAGAGGTGCAATCTAAAAGGTGCCTCTTATGGATAGGTGCAATCCAAAAGGTGCCTCTTCCATTTCCCATTCACACCTTTTAAAAAAAATACAACAATCCCCCACATGAATGGGGAATGGGCATATGTCAAAAAACATGCACGAAAATACTGTGTGATTCGCAAGTAGAATTAATCGCATCTGGATAAGTAGGTTCCCTTTGAACTTTCCATAGTGAACTTATGTCGGATATACTCGGTCAATCGGTAGAATTGATATCTTTGAACCGTCGAGCTTTAGTGTATACCTAGACAACCATAAGTCACACAATCAACCCTTAACCGTCTTTGGTTCTCATTGTTGTGTTCGTTTCAGCCATGAACAACACCTGGTTCATAAGTGCATAGAGAACTGGCCTTACAGAATTCTCCTTGAAGCGGCTTACACTTCACACTTACATAGGTGATTCCTAAACGTGTTATCCCTTAGATACACTATTTGATATACCCTGTATCAAACTTAGAAACCATTAAAAAATGCCTTAACATTTTATCCTTGTTACGGAACATTGTCTTCATCACGAGAATGGACTAAAATATTATATTTGACAATGTTGAACCGATCATGCATAACTTTGTTTGCTCCTTGAACCTAGATCTCGGACCTCCAAAATTCTAGGTAGAGTTACCGCCATGATAACTTGTCCTCGGCCATAGTCACATTCTCTTAGATGATTTCTCAACTCCCTCTCTAGTTAGGCCTTTTGTAAGCGGATCCGCCAAATTATCCTTTGATTTTACATAATCATTTGTGATAATTCCAATAGAAAGTAGTTGTCTAACGGTTCTATGTCTGCGTCTTATATGACGAGACTTGCCGTTATACATAATGCTCCCAGCCTTTCCTATTGTCGCTTAGCTATCACAATATATACATATAGGTGTCAAAAGATTGGGCAAAAATAGAATTTCTTTCAAGAAATCCCGGAGCCATTCAGCTTCTTCACCGGCCTTGTCTAAGGCTATAAACTCAGCCTCCACTATAGAGCGATCAATGCACATTTGTTTGGACGATTTCCAATACATCACTTATCTAGCGATTAGGTAGAATCGATTGAACCGGTGATCTAATTTTCATCACTATACCCCTATTTTATCGCGGGATAATTATTGTAAGTGCAAAATATAATTTGGAGTATACTTCAAAACTCGTTTCATTGTCATGAACGTTCAATACAACCTTCCTTATGTTGTAGACTAAACGTCTCGACTTTCAATTGTATAGCATATTATTGACTACACTTAATGTAGTAATAATATAGTATAACAATAGTTGGAATGATTGGCATTAGTTGTGACCACAACCTTTTAATATATAACACATTTATCAATCACTCCCTCATTTTTCAAGCATTTGTATGCTATTTATTCATACGTCTATATGATATGCAAATTATAGCACCTTCATTTATGAAACAAATCCAACTTGCAATGGATTTTGGTCATGTTGATCGGTTGGTTCACCTCATTATAGATCAACGTATGAATATATTCGTTCATGAACGGTCATGTCCATACAAAAACATATAGACACATCTTTCTATGAAAAGTCACAACCTTCAAAGTGACATCATTTCATAAAAGAACTAAACAATATAAATTTGCATTGACCTTTCGAGAAAAGCACGTGACCAACTTCTGAATTAGTAGTTTCTATCAACTAGTCTTCATTAATACTAAACAACTAATGAATTTATCAACTACTATATCAACGAGTTTCAGATATCATTTAGACATTACGTCTAACATTTGCTTTTGTCATGCATAAGATAAAAGCCCCCAAATTTTAAATATTTCATCAATATATATATAATCAAATAATGACTATATGATTTAAAGTATTCTTAATGTAAACACGTTTGTTTAAACTCATTAATTTTTGAAACAATTTGACAACATTGTTTGGTCAAATCTCGCATGTTTTTAGGTGCTTGTCTAAGTCTGTAAAGTGACTTTAACAAGTCGATACACCTTCTTTTCTATTCCATGAACCACAAACCTTTCAGGTTGTTCCATTTAGATTTTTCATCCAAATATCCATTTAAGAAGGTTATCTTTATGCTCATATGGTATATTTCAAGGCCATACACGACGGCTAACAATATTATTATCCGAATAGATATTATTTTCGTTACCGGTAAGCATGTGTCAAAGCAATCAAGAGCTTCTCATTATCTTAATCCTTAATCAATCTTGCCTTATATTTGTCAATAATACCATCAGCTTTTATTTTCCTTTTGAAAATCAACTTAGAATCCAAAGGTTTATTTCCTGGAGGAAGATCAACCATTTTCCAAGTATGATTACTTAATATGGATTCTGTCTTACTATCGATAGCTTCTTTCCGAGGAAAACATAACTTCTTTCAAAATTTGAAGCTCATTTTCTAACAAAAATGTCAGAAAATATGATCCAATGGAAGCAGTTGTCCTTTGACATCTTGGATTCACCTCATTAGGTGTACTTTCCTTTCCATATTCTCGTGTTAGCTTAAATATTCACTAGACGACTCACATTCCTTTTGTCACGACCCAAATCCGGTCGTGATGGCGCCCAACAATTAAGCTAGGCCAGCCTGACCAATAATTCAATTATCACAACGATATCAATCCCAAATGGACATCCCAATAATAATAATGATGAACCAAAATACGGAGAAGTGCGAAAATAACTGACACTCCCAAAGATCTGGAGTCACAAGTCTAGAGCCTCTAACAACCCAACAGAAAATAGAGAATACTGTTTAGAAATACTCAAGTCTGAATATAAGATAGCAACTGAAAAGAGGAGGAGAAGCTAGGTTCTGCGAACGTCGCCAGCTACCTCAGCAACTCGATGTGACACTGCAAACGCTGGAAATGCCTATCTACTGCTCCTGAGTACCTGAGTCTGCACACAAAAGGTGCAGGGAGTAGGGGTGAGTACTAAGTACTCAGTGAGTAATAAATATATAACAGCAACTGAAAATAAGAAATCCACAGATTACCACATAATGAAGCTAAACTACAGTTCGAATCTCCTACGAACTAGCATCAACAATACAATACAGCTACCACAGAGTAATTCAACAAATAAAGATGCAATGCAATGCACATAACCGCTACGGCGTGTAGCCCGATCCAATTTAACATCGACGGCGCTCACTGGGGGTGTGTACAGACTCCGGAGGGGCTCCTACAGCCCAAGCGCAATACTGTTGCGGCGTGCAGCCTGATCCTCATATCAACCACTGCGGCGTGCAGCCCGATCCATCCTCAGTCCACATAAATCAGATAAGTCACAAAACAATCCATTTATCTTAATTCCAGTTTTCAGTTCGTAACTTATGAAAAATACTTTAGCTTTATTAAATTTGCAAAAGCCGATGACTTAGCATATCAATAATGTGATTACAATTTCCAGGACTGAGATTAGTGATTTAAGCAAATATAGCTATCACATAAATATTGCCCTCTAAGGACGCTACAGGTCGGCACAAGGCCCCAAACAAGGCTTACAACCCACAAATAATTTAAATACAGTGTTTTCCAACACTAATAACATATTATTCATTTCCGGGATGGACCAAGTCTCAATCCCCAGTCACAATCAATCCCGCACCTGCCACGGTGTGCGAGCCATGCCCTACTAGCGTCACAATGTGCTAAGCCGGGGTTTCGAACCCTCAGGGCTACCATATACACAAACTACTCACCTCTAGCCGGTCGTAGACTCGTCCGCGATGCCTTTTCCTTTGAATTTAGCTCCCTCGTGCGTAGAATCTAGTCAAACCACAATAATTATATCAAATACGGGTCAAATAATCATAACCCATTTCAATTTACATGAAATTCACATAAATACACCAAATTGGTAAAACCCGACCCCGGGCCCATTGCTCGGAAAATTTCGAAATTAGTACCAACGCGACCCTCATCTCGCCACGAGTCCGTGCATATAAAATTTATCGAAATCGGAGTTCAAATGGCCTTCCAAATCCAAAAATCCCGTTTTCAATATTTAGGCCACATTTCTTCAAGATTTCAACCCAATTTCACGAAGATTGATGTTAATTCTACCATAAAATGATGTTTTTGAGTCAAGAATCTTACCTCCGACGAATACCCGATCACTTCTCAGTGATTTCCTCGAGTTTTCTTCTCTCTAGGGCTCAAAATTGAGTTTTGGGTTAATGAACCCGTAACCCTCCGTTCTGTGATTAAATTCTCTGCCAGACCCATTTGCTCTACGCGATCGCGACTCTACTCACGCGATCGCGATGTTCAAAAATTTCGGCCTCACGTGATCGCGACTCTCCTCACGCGATCGCGATGTTCAAATATCCGGCTTCACGCGATCACGTCCCTCTTCCTGCGATCGCGTAGCACATTTTTCCCTGGACCCCATTTCTCTTCTATGCGATCGCGTAGATGCTCATGCGATCGCGATGGCCACCCGGTTAACTCTACGCGATCGCGTCCGTGCACCTGCGATGACGTTGCTTCTGCTCTTGACCTTATGCGATCGCGTCCCTATCTCTGCGATCGCGAAGGGTAAAATTCTCCCCCTTCACCATTACTCTACATGATCGCATGCTCACTAGTGCGATCACAGAGAGTAAATTTCGGCTGCACTTATGACAGCAAACCAGCTCTCTTCTTTCGCCAAGAATGGTCCGTTTGGACCCCCGGATTCATCCCGAGACCCCCGGGACCCCAACGAAAACCACCAACATACTCCAAAACATGATACGAACTTGTTCCAATCATAAAAACACCACACTAAACATCAAAATCACCATTTCTACACGAATTCAAGCCTAAGTTTCTTCAAAACTTTCAAAACTAACATTCAATCCAAAACCCGATCACACGATGTCCGAATGACCTAAAAATTTGCAAACATATCCAAAATCACTTAACGAAGCTACAGAAATTGTTGGAATTCCATTCCGACCCCCGGATCAAAATATCACCTGCCATCCGGTTTTCGCCAAAAATCAACCTTCGCCAATTCAAGCCTAAAATTACACCGGACCTCCGAATTCAATTCCGATTGCTCTCCTAAGTCATAAATGATCCCCCGGAACTAGTCGAATCATCAGAATCCGGTTCCGAGCACTATAACTCAATAGTCAACTCTTGGTTGACTTTCCTTATTCAAGCTTCCTTCAAGCATGCTATTTGCTTCATTTTCAATCCAAATCACTCCTAACTCACCCGATATATTCTAATACTGATTTAAAAGCATAATATATGTAAATGCAAGGTAACGGGGTGGTAATTCCCGTAACGACGGGCCGGGTCATTACATTCTCCCCAACTTAAACAAACGCTCGTCCGCGAGCGGGTTAAGAAACATACCTGGAGCATCAAACAAGTGTGGATATCTGCTCCGCATTTCCTGCTCGGTCTCCCAAGTTTCTTCCTCCACGGGACGACCTCTCCACTGCACTTTCACTGAAGCTATATCCTTGGATCTCAGCTTACGAACCTGTCGACCCAAAATGGCTACTGGTTCCACATCATAAGTCAAATCCTCATCTAGTTGTATCGTGCTGAAATCTAACACATGAGACGGGTCTCCGACATACTTCCGGAGCATAGATACATGGAACACCGGGTGAACTCCCGACAAACCGGGTGGCAAAGCAAGCATATAAGCCACCTCCCCAACTTTCCTAAGCACCTCAAAAGGTCCAATAAACCTTGGGCTCAACTTCCCTTTCTTTCCAAACCTCATAACACCCTTCATAGGCGAAACCTTCAACAACACCTTCTCGCCTACTGAATAAGACACATCTCAGACCTTCCGGTCTGCATAACTCTTCTGACGCGACTGAGCTGTGCGAAGTCTCTCCTGAATCACCTTCACCTTATCTAAGGCATCTTGGACTAACTCTGTCCCTAACAACCTAGCCTCGCCGGGCTCGAACCAACCGACCGGAGACCTACACCGTCTCCCATATAAAGCTTCATACGGTGCCATCTGAATCCTGGACTGATAGCTATTATTATAAGAAAACTCCGCCAAAAGCAAATAATCAGCCCATGAACCACCAAAATCAATGACACAAGCACGCAACATGTCCTCCAATATCTGAATAGTACGCTCAGACTGCCCATCCGTCTGTGGATGAAATGTTGTGCTCAGCTCTACCTGTGAACCCAACTCTCGCTGAAATGTCCTCCAGAACTGAGAAGTGAACTGGGTACCTCTGTCCGATATAATAGAAATGGGAACTCCATGCAATCTCACTATCTCACGGATGAATATCTCTGCCAACCGCTCTGAGGAATAAGTAGTACACACAGGAATGAAGTGAGCTGACTTGGTCAACCTATCCACCACCACCCAAACTGAATCAAACTTCCTCGCTGTCCGAGGGAGTCCACTAACAAAGTCCATGGTTATTCTTTCCCACTTCCACTCCGAAATATCAATACGCTGGAATACACCACCAGGTCTCTGATGCTCATACTTGACCTGCTGACGGTTTAGACACCGAGCCACATGGCTCACAATATCTTTCTTCATCTTTCTCCACCAGTAATGCTGCTTCAAATCCTGATACATCTTCGCGGCTCCTGGATGAATAGAATACCGCGAGCTATGGGCCTCTTCCAATATCAATTCACGAAGGCCATCAACATTGGGCATGCATATCCGGCCCTGCATCCGCAATATACCATCACTATCATTAGTGACATCTCTGGCATCATCATGCTGAACTCTGTCCTTAAGGACAAGTAAGTGTGGGTCATCATACTGGCGCTCTCGAATACGATCATATAAAGAAGAACGAGCTACTACACAAGCCATCACCCGACTAGGCTCAGAAATATCCAGTCTTACCATCTGATTAGCTAACGCCTGAACATCAACTGCTAGGGGTCTCTCCCCAACTGGAATGTACGCCAAACTTCCCATACTAATAGCCTTCCGGCTCAATGCATCAGCCACTACATTGGCTTTCCCGAGATGATACAAGATAGTAATATCATAGTCTTTAAGCAACTCAAGCCATCTCCACTGCCTCAAATTTAGATCTTTCTGCTTAAACAAATGCTGAAGGCTACGGTGGTCTGTATATACATCACAAGATACACCATATAGGTAATACCTCCAAATCTTCAAGGCAAGAACAATAGCAGCTAACTCCAAATCATGAACATGGTAGTTCTTCTCGTGGGGCTTTAGCTGACGAGAAGCATATGCAATAACTCTACCCTCCTGCATCAACACACAACCGAGTCCAACTCTAGAAGCATCACAATACACCGTATATGACCCTGAAGCTGATGGTAACACAAGTACTGGAGCGGTGGTCAAAGCCTCCTTGAGCTTCTGAAAGCTCTCCTCACATTCATCGGACCACACAAATGGAGCATTCTTCTGTGTCAACTTAGTCAACGGTGAAGCAATAGATGAGAAACCCTGAACAAACCGGCGATAATAGCCTGCCAAGCCAAGAAAACTCCGAATCTCTGTAGCTGAGGAAGGTCTGGGCCAATTCTGTACTGCCTCAACCTTCTGTGGATCAACCCGAATACCATCACTGGACACTATATGTCCCAGAAAACCCACAGTATCAAGCCAGAACTCACACTTAGTGAATTTTGCATAAAGCTTCTCTTCTCTCAACCTCTGCAATACCACCCTCAAGTGCTGTACATGCTGCTCCTGGCTGCGTGAATACACCAGAATATCATCAATAAACACAATCACAAAAGAATCAAGGTACGGCCGAAATACACTATTCATCAAGTGCATGAATGCTGTTGGGGCATTAGTCAACCCGAAAGACATCACCAGGAACTCGTAGTGCCCATATCGCGTCCTGAACGTTGTCTTCATAATATCCGAGTCCCTGATCTTCAACTGATGATAGCCCGATCGAAGATCAATCTTAGAAAATACACTAACTCCCTGGAGCTGATCAAATAGGTCCTCAATACAAGGCAATGGGTACTTTTTCTTCACTGTTATCTTGTTCAGCTGCCTGTAATCAATGCACATTCTCATTGTGCCATCTTTCTTCTTCACGAACAACACCGGTGCACCCTAAGGTGACACACTCGGACGAATGAAACCCTTATCTAAGAGTTCCTGAAGCTGTTCTTTCAATTCTTTTAACTCTGCTGGTGCCATGCGATAGGGAGGAATAGAAATGGGTTGAGTACCCGGCACCAAGTCAATACCAAAGTCAATATCTCTGTCAGGTGGCATGCCTGGCAGGTCTGCTGGAAATACATCCGGAAACTCCCTCGCAATGGAGACCGAATCAAGACTGGGTGTCTCAGCTTCAACATTTCTAATAAAGTCCAAATAAGATAAACAACCCTTGCCAATCATTCGTTGGGTCTTTATATAAGAAATCACCCTGTCAGACACATAATCAGTCAAGCCACGCCACTCGATCCTCGGATTACCTGGAATAGCTAGTGTGACTGTCTTGGCATGACAGTCCATAATCGCATGGTAAGGAGATAGCCAATCCATGCCTAGAATTACATCGAAATCTACCATGCCCAGTAGTAATAAATCAACTCGGGTCTCCGGACCCCCAATAGTAATAATACAGGATCGATATACCTGATCCACAACAACAGTATCCCCCACTGGGTAGACACATGTACGGGCAAATCAAGAATACCACGGGTCATACCCAAATGATGTGCAAAATAAGTAGAGACATAAGAATAGGTGGATCCGGGATCAAATAAGACAGAAGCATCCCCGTGGCAGACTGAGATAATACCTGAAATGACCGCATCTGAAGCACTAGCATCCTTCCTATCCGGAAGAGCATAGAAACGAGCCCGGCCTCCACCAGTACGATCCTCACCCCTATGGCGACCTCTGGATACCTGGCCACCAGTCCTAGCCGACTATGCTGGCGCTGAAGAAACAGGAGTAGAAGACGAGGGCTGATCCCTCTGCTGAGACCGCTTACGAAGCCACTGAAGACACTCTCTCCTGATATGGCCTAAATCACCGCACTCAAAACAACAGCCTGAAGATGGAAGAAGGGGCTGCTGAGGACCCCCTCGCTATGGATGAACCCTGTGCTGAGGAAACAGGAGCAGAGGTCTGAGCTGGAAGAGCACTCAGTGCAGGTTGACTCTGCTGACGGTTCTGCTGACCCTGATAACCCTGATGGCCCTGCCGACCACGATCTGATGAAACCCTACTGGACTCTGTACGTCCAGACTGATGAGACCTGAAAGAGCGACCTCTGCTATGCTGAAATTGGCCCCTAGATGGAGCACCACTGTAACTGCCAGTACCACGAGGCCTCTTAGCCTCTCTCTCCTCCCGCTCTCTGCGGCGATCTGTCTCAATGTGACGGGCAGCATCAACCACCTCCTCAAAGCTAACTGTCGAAACTCTCTCCCCGGTCATCAATATGCGGATGGGATAAATAAGGCCATCAATAAATCTCCGAATCCTCTCTCTGTCTGTAGGAACCATCCACATGGCATGACGGGCCAACTGTGTGAATCTCATCTCGTATTGATTAACCGTCATCTCTCCCTGCTTCAACCACTCGAACTGACGTCGCAGCTCCTCTCTCCGAGACCGAGGCACGTACTTCTCCAAAAATACCGTGGAGAACCGCCGCCAGTGAGGGCACCGCCCCGACGAGGCCTATGCCTCTCAAAATCCTCCCACCACCGAAATGCCGCACCCGTGAACCGAAAAGTGGTGAATGAAACATCGCCGGACTCTAGAATACCCGCGGCGCGAAGCATGCGCTGACATCTGTCAAGAAAATCATGGGCGTCCTCGCCCTCCGCACCACCGAATGTCGGAGGCCGTAGCCTCTCAAATCTCTCCAAACGACGCCGCTCATCGTCGGGCATAGCCGGAACCATATAAGCAGGGAGCTGGTGCAACGAGCGCAACTGGCTGGACTGGCTCGGGTGTGTGAGCCACGGGGGTCTGATTCCCTCCCCCTGCCTATGAAGAAGATACTGCAGTAGTAGCTGCAACTACCTGTGCCAAACCTGTGCACACTGATAAGATCTGAGCCAAGGTCTCCTGAAGACCTGGTATGACAATGGGCACTGCCGGTGCCTGAACCTGAGTTGCCGGAGCGTCTGCCGCTGGAATCTGGTCTTGAGTCTGGGCCACTGGCGCAGGAATCTGAACCTGAGTCTGGCCAGCTGGTGGGTCAGCAGGTGCTGGTGCTGCTGCCCTACCTCTACCACGACCACGGCCTCTAGGTGCCAATGGTGGTCGTCCGCCACGTCCGTTAGCACGTGTCCTCGCCATCTGCGAGAGAATAGAATATGGAAAAGCTTAATTTCATGGCAACACAATTCGCACGATATGAATCCAAGAAAATGAGGTTTTTCCTATGGTTTCTGTAGCCTTCCGAGGATAGATACGGACGTCTACGTACCGATCCGCGAAAGCCTACTAAATCGGCTCATGACTCGCGAGTCCTAATAACCTAGAGCTCTGATACCAACTTGTCACGACCCAAATCCGGTCGTGATGGCGCCCAACAATTAAGCTAGGCCAGCCAGACCAACAATTCAATTATCACAACGATATCAGTCCCAAATGGACATCCCAAGAAGAATATATGAGTTTAAGAACTCCAATAATAATAGAAATGAACAAAATACTAACACTCCCAAAGATCCGAAGTCACAAGTCTAGAGCCTCTAACAAACCCAACAGGAAATAGAGAGTACGATATAGAAGTACTCAAGTCTGAATACAAAATACAAAATAACAACTGGAAATGAGAGGAGAAGCTAGGTTCTGCGAACGTAGGCAGCTACCTCAGCAACTCGATGTGACACTGCAAACGCTGGAATGCCTGCCTACTGCTCCTGAGTACCTGAGTCTGCACACAAAAGGTGCAGGGAGTAGGGGTGAGTACTAAGTACTCAATGAGTAATAAATATATAACAGCAGCTGAAAATAAGAAATCCACAGATTACCACATAATGAAGCTAAACTACAGTTCGAATCTCCTACGAACTAGCATCAACAATACAATACAGCTACCACGGAGTAATTCAACAAATAAAGATGCAATGCAATGCACATAACCGCTACGGCGTGTAGCCCGATCCAATTTAACGTCGACGACGCTCACTGGGGGTGTGTACAGACTCCGGAGGGGCTCCTACAGCCCAAGCGCATTACTGCTGCGGCGTGCAGCCCGATCCTTATATCAACCGCTGCGGCGTGCAGCCCGATCCATCCTCAGTCCACATAAATCAGATAAGTCACAAAACAGTTCATTTATCTTAATTCCAGTTTTCAGTTCGTAACTTATGAAAAATACTTTAGCTTTATTAAATTTGCAAAAGCCGGTGACTTAGAATATCAATAATGTGATTACAATTTCCAGGACTGAGATCAGTGATTTAAGCAAATATAGCTATCACATAAATATTGCCCTCTAAGGACGCTACAGGTCGGCACAAGGCCCCAAACAAGGCTTACAGCCCACAAATAATTCAAATACAGTGTATTTCCAACACTAATAACATATTATTCATTTTCGGGATGGACCAAGTCTCAATCCCCAGTCACAATCAATCCCGCACCTGCCACGGTGTGCGAGCCACGCCTACTAGCGTCACAATGTGCTAAGCCAGGGTTTCGAACCCTCAGGCTACCATATACACAAACTACTCACCTCTAGCCGGTCGTAGACTCGTCCGAGATGCCTTTTCCTTTTAATTTAGCTCCCTTGTGCGTAGAATCTAGTCAAACCACAATAATTATATCAAATACGGGTCAAATAATCATAACCAATTTCAATTTACATGAAATTCACATAAATACACCAAATTGGTAAAACCCGACCCCGGGCCCACTGCTCGGAAAATTTCGAAATTAGTACCAATGCGACCCTCATCTCGCCACGAGTCCGTGCATATAAAATTTATCAAAATCGGAGTTCAAATGGCCTTCCAAATCCAAAAATCCCGTTTTCAATATTTAGGCCACATTTCTTCAAGATTTCAACCCAATTTCATGAAGATTGATGTTAATTCTACCATAAAATGATGTTTTTCAGTCAAGAATCTTACCTCCGACGAATACCCGATGACTTCTCAGTGATTTCCTCGAGTTTTCTTCTCTCTAGGGCTCAAAATTGAGTTTTGGGTTAATGAACCCGTAACCCCTCTGTTCTGTGATTTAATTCTCTGCCAGACCCATTTGCTTTACGCGATCGCGACTCTACTCACGCGATCGCGATGTTCAACAATTTCGGCCTCACGCGATCGCGACTCTCCTCACGTGATCGCGATGTTCAAACATCCGGCTTCACGCGATCGCGTCCCTCTTCCTGCAATCGCGTAGCACATTTTTCCCTGGACCCCATTTCTCTTCTACGCGATCGCGTAGATGCTCATGCGATCACGATGGCCACCCGGTTAACTCTACGCGATCGCGTCCGTGCCCCTGCGATCGCGTTGCTTCTGCTCTTGACCTTATGCGATCGCGTCCCTATCTCTGCGATCGCGAAGGGTAAAATTCTCCCCCTTCACCATTACTCTACGCGATCGCATGCTCACTAGTGCGATCGCAGAGAGTAAATTTCTGCTGCACTTATGACAGCAAACCAGCTCTCTTCTTTGGCCAAGAATGGTCCGTTTGGACCCCCGGATTCATCCCGAGACCCCCGGGACCCCAACGAAAACCTCCAACATACTCCAAAACATGATACGAACTTGTTCCAATCATAAAAACACCATACTAAACATCAAAATCACCATTTCTACACGAATTCAAGCCTAAGTTTCTTCAAAACTTTCAAAACTAACATTCAATCCAAAACCCGATCAAACGATGTCCGAATGACCTGAAAATTTGCAAAGATATCCAAAATCACTTAACGAAACTACAGAAATTGTCGGAATTCCATTCCGACCCCCGAATCAAAATATCACCTACCATCCGGTTTTCACCAAAAATCAACCTTCGCCAATTCAAGCCTAAAACTACACCAGACCTCCGAATTCAATTCCGATTGCTCTCCTAAGTCATAAATGATCCCCCGGAACTAGTCGAATCATCAGAATTCGGTTCCGAGCACTATAACTCAATAGTCAACTCTTGGTTGACTTTCCATATTCAAGCTTCCTTCAAGCATGCTATTTGCTTCATTTTCAATCCAAATCACTCCTAACTCACTCGATATATTCTAATACTGATTTAAAAGTATAATATATGTAAATGCAAGGTAACGGGGTGGTAATTCCCGTAACGACGGGCCGGGTCGTTACACCTTTTTATACGGATAAATTCTCAAATAGTTCAGCATTATCTATTTCAATTACCGTATTAATATGAATGTCGGGATTTTCTGATTTATGAACAGAAAACGATATGCCTTACTATTTGTTGCATATCTTATGAAAACGAATCAACAGTTTTCGATCCGATTTTTATCCTTTTGGGTTTAAGAACTTGCACATTACCCAAATATCCCCCACACTTGAAAATATTTCAAGTTGGGTTTTCTTCCTTTTATTCATTTTACGTATGAAAGGGTTCCGTTTTGCTATGGGGAACTCAATAGAGTATTCAATAAGCTATAAGAATAGCTTCTCCCCACAAGATCTGGTGTAAAAAAGAACGTACAACAAGGCATTTTAGCATTTCCTTTAACGTTCTACTCATTATTTTCACAATTTCATTAGATTGCGCTAATGAAGGGGCAGACGTTTGGTGAATAATGTCATATTCCAAACATATTTCTTCAAACGCCGCCTCTATTGCTTTGTAGAGCCAACCACATGAACTGTTGTTTGTGTCATAACAGAGTCAGAATAAATGGTGAAGTTTTTAATCTTCAAACCAATCTGACACAATTAGAATTAATAAACGGTGAAGTTTTTAATCTTCTAACCGAGTAATACCTGATACCGGATATATTAAATGGTGAAGTTTTTAATCTTCAAATCATGTAATATGTGACACAACAAATTTAATAAACGATGAAGTTTTTAATCTTCAAATCGAATAATAAATTAAAGTAAAAATCACTAAGATTTTAATCTCCAAAATGAGTATAAAGTCACTTAGACTTTAAACTCAACGAATGAATGCAAAATCACGCAGATTTTAATCTCGAAGGAGTAAAAAATAAATCACGAAGATTTTAGTCTCCATAATGTGTGTAGAAAATTACGAGAATTTTTAATTCCCTTTTCAAATGATTTTCCAACTAAACGATTATCACACTTAAACTTGTTGGTCTTATTCTCTAATCAAACACATATATGTTTATCTTTACATATATTATATTCATGATATCAAGAATACTTCAAGTATTACTGTAAGCCTAATTCATATCTTACAATCTTGAAAATAATCTTCCACATAATTTATGCATTTTACCAAATTTTATACTGACAATTCAATTCTATTTGGTATACGAAATAATAATTTTCCTTCAATCATATGTTATCCTATTCCTAGCATGCAAATAGGATCTATTTTGAGATCATCACATAATAAACATCTACCCTAACATTCAAAAATTTAATTTCATAAATTACACAGGGTAGAAATTCAAAAATAAAGTATAGAAAGCATAACCCGGTATAGTTGTCACTTTCTGTTAAAGATACTGAGTTAGTCCCGCATAGACTTTGATATTCATGTATTACAATTATTCTTTTAGAATAATTAATTCATATGACAAATCAAGTCAAACGTGACTTGATTATCTCTTCCATGCACCGTTTCACACTTATATGCAACGTGATCAATCCACATGCTCTTTTCGTTTCTTTGCCATTTTCCAAACCACTGGTTATGGAGAAATGGAAGAAACAATGCATTCTCCAAATCCATCAATTTTCATAAATCAGACATGTTGCCTTGGAGTAAATTTGAAACCAAATAAAAATAGTTTCTTCCATTGAGTGTAGTCTTGAGAGCGAACCCTCAAAACGTAAATACGCTATAACAAGATAGTAAATTGCCGGTTCCAAAACCTTATTAGAGAATGGAAGCATCGATTTGACAATTAGCCTATTTGCAGGTGATGTAATTTTCCAATAAACCAAGGGATTATGTTGCTTAGCTCCATGCCTGAACCAATTTAAGGCTTTTGCATTTTCCAACATAAATTCAACCCGTCTAATTTATTGACTTGCTTGATGTAACAGCAAGCAAACTTGAATTGTAGTCTAGATATGGCGGCGACAAACGTCCATGTAGCCATTCTATACGATTGCATTGCTTCACCGAGAAATCTATCACTATATAACAGTGAGTAGACACGAAGTAAATTCAATAATTGTTACTTTCGTGTTCCATTTCTGTAATCACCAGAGTAATGCCTTCAATTCCCTTACGAACACACTTCATTAAATTCCTTAAGATTATTGGTAAACTGTGTTCAAAATTAGAAAATCAGAAAAGTAAACAAATACTAGTTCAATAAACAAAACGTGAAATAATTCCGAGCCCACAAGTTGCTTGTGTGTCCTTAAGGAATTTAATCCCCTCACTGTTGCCCAAGGTTTTGGATTAATTCCTCCCAGGATGGAACGGAATAACTATTCTGCAACACTGGCAATCGAAACTACAGAATTTCAGTGAACACAACAGACGGAGCAAATCACACTTGACACTTATGTTTATTTGAAAATAATGCAATAATATAAAAAGAGGGGAGAAATTTTCAGATTTTTCCATCTTATTTTTATATATAAAATATGAGGCCAAGCCTATAAATTTATAGACAAAGGAAGGGTAATATGGAGAGGTGCAATCTAAAAGGTACCTCTTATGGATAGGTGCAATCCAAAAGGTGCCTTTTCCATTTCTCATTCACACCTTTAAAAAATAATACAACAATAAACGCGAAGCCTAAGTTATGGTTTAATCAACTAGAATAAAAATACAGCAAAAATGACACTACAATTTTATGTGAAAATCCTTCTGAATAAGGGAAAAACAACAGCCAAGAGGAACAACTGATATCACTATATCGAGAAATTTTACACTGTGTAGTAACGAGTAATAATACTCCTAAGATCACTACACCCTCAAAAGAAGTAAACACTCTTTTGCCTTTTTTTCATTCACTATAATATCTCTCACACTCTATTTTTATTCACAAACTATTTTTTAATAGTTTATGGAATATCTTGTTCTCTCTTTTCTCACAAAAGTGTTGTGTAGAAATGAGAGTTGAAACTCTTCTTTTATAGACAAAACCTGACTCTCTAAAGCCTACAATATTTGATAATTTGTACACCATTTTTATAATTTCAACAAGGTGGGCTACCAAACCAAACAAAGTCAATAAAATTGTCTACCAATTCAACAAGTGTTAAGAAATGTCAACAATGGTGGATTTGCGGTTTGCTTTCAGAGAGAAGAATGAAAGAGAAGTTGGAGAAAAATTCTGTATTCTGTATTATTTTTTCTAGAATGTTCCCATACTCCTGTATATACAAAATAGGCCTTATTACTACAAATAGCTATACAAAGAAAGTAAAGAAGAATAATTACAAGTGCCCGTAGCCCAACTGTGGCCCAAACAGACTACAATGCATTAAACTAAGTCCAAATGTATCATGTAACTCCAACACCCCACCTCAAGTTAGAGGGTGGGCACACACCCAACTTGCTGGACAAGAGCCGATGCTGCAAATCTGTCAATGACTTAGTAAAAATATCAGCCATTTGTGAAACATGAGAAAGAGAAATA
Organism: Nicotiana noctiflora; assembly: GCA_032618575.1. NCBI lineage: Eukaryota > Viridiplantae > Streptophyta > Magnoliopsida > Solanales > Solanaceae > Nicotiana > Nicotiana noctiflora. Next base: position 58,072 of record JASVEL010010707.1, on the reverse strand, counting down.
AGCCCTTCATTCAACTTGGTGTCGATAAAGTGACTATCTACCTCAATATGTTTAGTACGCTCATGAAAAAGAGAATTTTTGGCTATATGAATTGCAGCTTGGCTGTCACATAAAATAGGAAATAGGAGTAGCGATTGTCAAACCCATATCAGTCAACAAATGGACCAGCCAAACCAACTCAGTAACCACCTTGCTCATGGCCTTATAGTGAGCTTCAACAGATGATAAAGAAATAATTGGTTGCTTTTTTGACTTCAAACTTATGATATTGCCCCCTAAATGAATGCAAAACCTAGATACAAACCTTTTAGAAGTAAAACAAGCAGCCCAATCACTGTCACAACTAGCCAGCAATGACAAAATCAGAAGAGTTGTTAATAAAAATTCCATGATCAAGTGTACCCTTCAAATATCTCAAAACATGTAAAGCACCAGACATGTATGGAATTCTAGGTGTCTGGAAGAATTGGCTAAGATGCTGGATAGAGAAGGATAAATCATGTCTGGTGTGAGTCAAATAATTCAACTTACCAACTAAACTTCTATATTTATCAGGTTCTGGCAACCAGTCCCCAACATCAGATTATAGTTTAAGGGAAATTTCTAAAGGGGCAACAACTTCAGAAAAATCAGAACAGTTGTATCAAGCAAGTAAATCAAGAATAAACTTCCTTTGATGTAGGACAATAACTGAAAATTGATGAAGAACCTCAATACCAAAAAAATAGTGAAGGAGTCCCAAATATTTAATCCTAAATTGGTCATCCAAAAAAGATTTAAGAGTTGAAATCTCAAACAAATCATCACCAATGAGGATGATGTCATCCACATAGACAACAAGAAAAACAGTAGAAGATGGAGACCTTTTAAAAAATAAAGAATAGTCACGCAAAGAATGGATATACCATCTGGAACAAAGAGCTTGTGATAACTTTTCATACCACTGTCGAGAAGCCTGCCTAAGACCATAAAGTGATTTTTGAAGTTTGCAAACCAAAGGGGCAGAACTGGAAGTAGAAGGAACTGAAAGCCTTGGGGAAATTTTCATGTAGACTTCTTCATCTTGATCACCATGTAGAAAAGCATTGTCGACATCTAGCTGGAATAAAAGGCAGTCTTTCTTAAGAGCAACAACAATCAAACAGCTAACAATGCACATCTTGACAACAGGTGAGAAGGTATCACTGAAGTCAATCCCTTCCACCTCAGTGTACCCCCTTACTACTAGTCTAGCTTTTAACCTTTCCACACTACCATCTGCTTTATATTTAATTTTGTACACCTATTTACAACCTATGGGCTTCTTACCAAAAGGTAGTTCAACAATTTTCCAGGTTTTATTTGCCTCCAATGCTTTAAACTCTTTGGCCATAGCTTCTTGCCAATCTGGGCATGCGGCAGCCTGGGAGTAATAATAAGGCTCCACTAGTGCATTTTGTGTAGCAGAAAAGGATGAAAGAATAGAGGAGGAAAGGGAAGAAGGAAGTTGGACAACATAGTCTTTCAAATGAGAGGGAAGGTGGTGGGTTCTAGAACTTTTTCTAATCATATCAGATGGAGGAGGTGAATCATGTTGGGTTGCTGAATAATGTTGAGGTGCTGAATCAAGTTGGAGTACTGAATCATGTACTGGAAAGGTGGGTTGAACATGAATATGGGCAGGTGGTGAGTGAATATCTGAAGCATGAAGTGGGGGACTATAGGAAGGGATTGTAGGTGTAGTGGAACTGTGTGGAGCAGAAGGTGTATCAAAGGAGTACATGGGACATGATGGAGTAGAAAAAGAAGTAGAGTATGGCAGGTGATAGGGGAATACAGATTCATGAAAAATGACATCCCTTGAGTACAAAGCTAACTTGGTACCTAAATTGAATAGTTTGTAACCCTTTTTAGCATAGGGATACCCAATAAATGCTCTGCCATGGGGAAAGGAACAAGATGAAGAAGCAAGAAAATAAAGGAGATTTCAAAAAATGTCAAGTCCCTCTATATCCCTTTGGACGGTATAAAGATATTGCAAACGTATGCCATCAATGAATATTGGAGTGTTGTTCTATTTAAAGAAAAAGATGGCCAAAGGAAAATATGAGGATACACCAGTGGAAATTTCAAAGATCCCGAGCAACATAATCACTCCACTTTCAAGAAAATTCTTGCAGTAAAGAGTAGAATTACAAAATTCAATTTCTTCCTTATTCATACATAATTTCTAATAGAAATGGATATGAAGACCTTCCCGAAGATGATTCAGCTAAATGCAAAAATTATTCTCAATCCTCATATTCTCAAGTGGGCTCAATGGTTTTCTCCATATAAGTTTCAAGTCAGGAACTTGAAAGGAAAGGATAATATTATCATAGATTTTTTGTCCCGATTAGAGGAATTCTCAAAAAGATTTTTCCCAGAAAAATTGAAGTCAAAAGAAAAGCTAATCAGTCACATCTTTATGTTTTTGAGTTTATCGGGAACAAGTTCATTAAAGCAAACATATCATCTACCAGAATTGTTCAACCTTATGGTCCCTTTGATCAGTCAATTATTTTTTAAAGAACACTCATTATGAGCTCAAGGTTTTCCGACAACATAGAGGATCCATTCTCAAGCCATATGGGGTCAATCCATAACATACGTTCTGCCATATATTCATAGCTCAAGCCAAGGATTTTCCACAAGAACTATTTGGTTTGTATGGTACCTATGCCATCAATATTATATTTTCATTTAATTCAAATGAAACGTCTTCGAGGATTTTAATAAAAGTGCACCAGCTCTTAAAGTATTTTTGCTATGGTTCAAACCTAGAAGATACTGGATGAAATATTTCAATGATTCCGACACAGCAAAGGTATTCATGTTTCATAGGCCAGTAAAGATTATTAATGGAAATGTCCAGGCGCAAGAAGAGGCATCATTTTGGTGGAAATTTTCCGTGTCCATTTTATCAATGGAAGAAGAATATAGCGAGGCATAAAGAATTCTTTTCCAGCAAATAGATGCATTCCGAAAGAGAGATGGCCAAAAGATTGGGCAAGTTGGAATTATACAAGCAATCATCCTCACTGGGAAAGAGTCCGAGCAGCAGGAAAAGAATATCAAACCCCATACAAAGTCATCCGGGAAAAGATCACTCAAGAAATTTCCAGATTAAGGTTTTGGATTACATCTCTCAATCCAAAAGAGAAAGAGCATAGTGAAGAAGGACTATCAAATTCAAGGCATTATTACACAAGGTCTTTGAAAAGATACCTAGAAGATAACCCTAGAATCAATAAAATATAATTACCTAAATCCCCGCTAATCCCGCCATACTGCTAAATTAGCCCCCAAATAAAGCCTCAAAAATATCCTACCCATGTCAAGACAAATTTCCACTTCTTTCCATACTAGTCGGGCCCCACTTCAACTTGTTTTCACATGCTTCCACATGCCTCCACATGATTAGTCACATCAAATATCATACTTTCACATGGCTTCACATGCTCCCACATACTTTCACATGTTACACCATATATATTTTACCTTTTTTCACATGTTTTCAGGTGTGTTTTAGTTGTTTTGCCTAAAGTTATTCACATGATCAGAAGGACCCACTTGTTAGATAAGTTTTCCGTGTATGATAGGTTTATTTTATCTTGAAAGTTTGTCTTGTAATAACCTTCTAGGCCTATATAAAGGAGGCGCAATATTAGTTGTAGGATCATCTAGCAATCATCTTGTAAATCTTGTATATCTTTTGTGAAATACTACTTATGAGTAATTTCTAAATTTCTCTCTCGTTCTTTCTTTGGAATGGATGGAAAGGACGGTCCATGTATAAAAAATAGAGTAAGAATACTCTAAGAAGGTTAGCTTACTGTAGTATGAAAGTTTTCTAAGTTATAAACACCTAACGTTTGTTATAGTACAAAAGTTTTCTGATTTGTGTAGCTTGGCAAGGTGACCCTTATGGGTTGTTGAAGCCAACCCCCTTTGTAGGAAAAGTTTTGCAACTATAAACAAATTAACTATTGTGTAGCTAGGCAAGTCATCCCTTATGGGTTATTGAAGCCAACCCCTTTTATAGGAAAACTTTTGTATCTATGGTTTAGTTTGCTTTCTTAAGGTCTCTTGCTCTATTTCTTTGTACTATATCCCGGGGATCTCTTGTTATCCTTAATGCTTATATATACATGTGCCAGGGATCTCTTAGTATCCCGAGGATCTCTTGGTATCCTCAATATTTATATATAGGTGCCATGGATCTCTTGGTATCCCAAGGATCCCTTGGTATCCTCAATAATTATATATACAGGTGTCAGGGATCTCTTGGCATCTCGAGGATATCTTAGTATCCTCAATACTTAAATATACATGTGCCAGGGATCTCTTTGTATCTCCCACTCTCAGTCCAGAACATATCACGTACAGGGGATCTCTCGGGATGTCGTCCCGTAGTCCTAAATTTAAACATACAATAACAGCTCAAACAACAAGAATAATGCTAAACTCAGAACAAGTAATAGTAAATTCTAGCCTAACATGCTTCACAAGGTACCAACCAGAAAGTTTAAGTAAATAGGCAAATAAGTTAACTAAACACACTTCTCTAAGCTAACATAAGAAAAACTTATAATTAGAATAAACAGATAAGCAAGAAAACTGATGGAAATACTTCAAGTAAGAATGGATTTTTCTATAGTTAGCTCAAGTACGCACTTGTAACCACACGTACGAGGCATTCAAATATCATGTCCTAAGGGGAAAAGGTCCCGCACACAAGGTTAGATAAGGCACTTACCTCGAACCGACTCCAAAAATCAACTCGAAACAACACATTTGCCACGTGAATCCGACTCCAAATGGCCCAAATCTCTTCAATTCAATTATACATCATAAATAACATCTCAAGCAACTGATTCTACTATTTATTTCAAAGATAAAATGCAAAATTAGGTAAAATGACAAAAATGCTCCTCTGGATAACGTATCGGAATCAGATCAAATTAATATTTTTAGAACTCTCGTACTCTCACGAGTCTAGCCATGTAAAAATCTCCTAATTCGGATATCAAAAACCCGCTTAAAACTCAAAATTTCAGCCTAAGAAGTTTCTTCCAATTTTTCCCAAGTTTTGATCCTCAAATCGAATTAAAAAGATGGATATAACTACATATTGATGGAATATAACTAGAAAGTATTAAAGAATCATTACCCAATGATCTCCTCTCCATAACACTCACAATCACCCTCTCCCAAGCTCCAATTTGATTTTCCAACTTTTGAAACTAAACACTTGAATTTCATATTTCACAACAGTTATTTCCGCTTCTGCGGCCAAGGGACCGCACCTGTGATCCAACTTCTTCAGTCATGGGACCACACATGTGGTCCCACTTATGCAGAACATAAGCCGCTTCTGCGATTACATTTAATAAGCCCAGGGGCCACATCTACAATAATAATCTAGCAGGTGCGAAACCGCATCGACGGTAAATCATCCGCACCTGCGGAAACATGAGGGAGTACCAACGTCTGCTCCTGCAATGGCCAGGCCATTTTCGCGGCTCTACACATGCGGAACCAAAACCACATGTGCGGTTATGACAGGTACCAAAAAATTTCAGCATCCCTTCAACTCCAAAAACCTCCGTCGACCATCTGAAATCCTCTCGAGGCCTCTGGGACCTCAACTAAAAGCACCAACATCACCTACTACCCCATAAAAAATTGTACTAATACTCAAAGCACCTAAAATAATGACGAAACTCGAATAAATCAATGATTTGAGCCTAAGAACTTCCAGTTTCATCAAAATACAATTTCAATAAAAAACTAACCAAAACACATCTGTATGACCTGAAATTTTGCACACACATCCCAAATAACATGACTGAGCTACTGCAGCTTTCAAAATTCCATTCCGAACCTCAGATCAAAATTTCACTATCGGACCTGAAACTTCAAAAATTCAAATTTCGGTATTTCAAGCCTAATTTAGCTACGGACTTCCAAAAAGCATTCCAAATACGCTCCCCGAAATCACCTAACGGAGCTAACAGAACCATCCGATTTTCATTTTGAGGTCGTCTTTACAATGTTCTAACTACGGATAACTTTGCAACACTTAAGCTTTCACTTAGGGACTTACTGTCCCAAAACTCTCCGAAACTCAAAATCGAATGTCCCGGCAAACCAAATGTCACGACCCTAGTTCACCAATCGTGAACCTGTCATGACGGCACCCAGTCCCCACGACTAGGTAAGCCTAACACATTGCGGAAAATACAAGCTTATGCACATTTAATAAGAATTAGCGGGAAATGAGATAAAAGGAATGTAATCCGTTCCGCTTGGCACATACACTCGTCAAACACACTGTGAAAAAAAAATACCACCAAGACCCGGAATCCCACGGGCAACACAGACTAAGAAAGAGTACAACTGTGGATCTATACATCAAGAATGTCTATACAACGGAACCAAGGGAAATAACTGATATCACTAATGAGAATAGAAGGGGACTCTCCGGATCCGCGGACGTAGCAGATCATACCTCAAGTCTCCTCACAGTGCTCCTAAATCACCTGTAATGTGCCTGATCTGATGTACCTGGATCTGCACAACAAAAGTGTGCAGAAGAGTAGCATGAGTACACCACGGCGGTACTCAGTAAGTGCCAAGCCTAACCTCGATGGAGTAGTGACGAGGAAGGTCAGGGCCCTACTGAGAGAAAACAGTTACAAAAATGATAATAACAATAATAAGCAGCTTAACGATAATAATTCCGAAATAACAACAATAAAATGATTACTGCAACCGTCTACAATTAACTAACAACAAGTAACAAACTCAATTAATAAGTCCAGGACTTGTGGGAATTGAACCCACAGTCCCATTAACAGTACCCCTGGGTCTCCGGGAATCGAACCCGCAGCCCATGTCTCAATAAATCTCAGGATCTCCGGGAATCGAACCCGCAATCCACATCTCAATAAATCTCGGGATCTCCGGGAATCGAACCCGCAGTCCACATCTCAATAAATCTCAGGATCTCCGGGAATCGAACCCGCAGTCCACAACAATATCACTCCGGGTCTCTGGGAATCGAACCCACAGCCCTGGGATCTCCGGGAATTGAACCCGCAGTCCCATTAACAGTACCCCTGGGTCTCCGGGAATCGAACCCACAGCCCTGGGATCTCCGGGAATTGAACCCGCAGTCCACCAACACAACAAATAAAGAAAACGCACACGGAAAATATAATATGCTTAACTACAACTTCACCGAGGACTAGTGCCAACAATTATCAAGAAGTTCGGTAGGACAATTAGGCAATTAGACAGATAAATCCTACCTAATCATGCTTCCCTAACGAATACCAGGTAAATGTCACAATTTAATAAATTAAGAACAGGAATATCACGAATTGAACAATTCAAGTAAAGTGAGTTACAACAACCAGCGCATGTACACGCCCGTCACCTCGCGTACAAGGCATTTAAACTATCACATAATATCCTAAGGGTAAAGGTTCCCCCACACGGGGTTAGACAAGCCACTTACCTCGATTCCGGTACAAAACCGCTAAGAGACAACCCTCTTGCCGCGAATATCCGACTCCGAGCGGCCCGAATCTAGTCAAACCAATTACACAGTATAAATAACATCGCAAATAACTAATTACAATGATAAATTACAGCTACATCGCAAAAGTGGGTAAAATGACCAAAATACCCCTGAATCCATCGGCTCGGAATTGAAATATTTTTACGTTTTCAGAACCCCCGTACTCTCACGAGTCTAACCATATAAAAATCTCCCAAATCGGACCACAAATGGCCCTTCAAATCCCAAATTTATAGTTTTTGCTCCAAGCCCTAATTTCTTACAATTTTGCTATGTTTTCATAAATTTCAAGGATAATTCTTCAATAAAATCATGTATTTAGTTCATAGGACTTACCTCTAATCACTTCTTGTCAAAACCCCTTCAATTCTCGTCCAAAAGCTCTCAAGAATGACCAAAAATGGTGGAAAAATGGGTTTGGTTCACGGATGAAATATTTTAAAACTTTCTGTCCAGGTATTTTGTTCACTGCGATCGCGGGAAATGCTTCGCGATCGCGGAGAACAAATTCTGGCCCAAAAATTACCCTTCGCGATCGCGGGAAATGCCTCGCGATCGCGGTGAACAACTTCCAGTTCCTTCGGACAGGCTTCAGTAAAATGGTCATAACTTTTTACACACAACTTGAAATGATGAATGGTTTGATGTTCTGGAAACTAGACACATAGGGCTATAACTTTCATTTGTTTATCATTTCCTGAATCCTTATACATTTCGAGATACAAGCTTTCAAATCCATTTATGTGTTTTAGATATCCTTCTCGGACAGCATAGAGTGTAACATACATAACATTTGCTACAAATTTCAAAATGTTGATTGCTTTATCTTTCTGAAAACTAGACACGATGAGCTACAATTTTCGTTTTTGAATCACCTCAAAATATCTTTTAGATAAAAAGATATGATCTTCCGAAGTAGGGCCTGCGCGACAGAATTTTCTTCTTCGCGATCGCGGTTCATTAGCTTTTTTCTCAGATTTTGCTCACCGCGATCGCGACCAATACCCCGCGATCGCGTAGAGCACTGCTGTAGCCAAAAACCAGCAGTGAAAAATGGCCTAGAAATGGTCCGAAACCACCCCGAAACTCACCCGAGGCCCCGGGACCTCAACCAAAAACACCAACACTTCCTATAACCTTATTCAAACTTGTTCCAATCATCCAAACACGTCCATAAACACAAAAATTATCAATTTACAACGGATTCGAGCCTAAATTTCTTAAAACTTTCCGAATTTCACATTCGATCTAAAACCCGACCAAACGACGTCCGAATGACCTGAAAATTTGCGGACATATCCAAAATCACATAACGAAGCTACAGAAATTATCGGAATTCCATTCCGACACCCGGATCAAAATCTCACCTATCGTTCGGATTCGCCAAAATTTTAAACTTCGGCATTTCAAGCCTAATTGAGCTACGAACCTCCAAAATACTTTGCGAACGTGCTCCCAACCCCAAAATCACCTAACGAAGCTAATGGAACCATCGGATTTCCGTTCCGAGGTCGTCTTAACATTGTTCCGGCTACGGGCCATTTTCTAACTTTAAAGCTCTCATTTGGGGACTAAGTGTCCCAAAATACTCCAATTTCAGAATCGACTCTCCCGGCAAACCACAATAGCAGAAATGAACTTAGGGGAACAGTTAAATTAGGGATCGGGGCATAATTTTCTAAAACGACCGGTCGGGTCGTTACATCTTCCCACACTTAAAGATTCGTTCGTCCTCGAACGATCATAGAAAACATATCTGGAGTAGTGAAAAGTTGAGGGTACTGGCTGCGCATATCCTGCTCGGTCTCCCAAGTCGCCTCCTCGACCGGCTGGCCCCGCCACTGAACCTTTACTAAAGCGATGTTCTTTGACCTTAGCTTCCCGACTTGCCTGTCTAGAATGGCTACTGGCTCCTCAACATAAGACTGATCCTCGTCTAGCTGAACATAAGTGAAATCTAACACATGTGACGGGTCACCATGGTACATCCGGGCATAGAGGCATGAAATACGGGATGGACTCCGGCTAGGCTGGGAGGTAAGGCCAACTCATAAGCAACCTCCCCAACATGCCTCAAAATCTCAAAAGAGCCAATAGATCTAGGACTCAGCTGGGCACATTAGCTTGATATAATCTGAAGATATTCCCTCTTGTTCAACAATTAAGTCTTAGAGCCTAATTCAACATCCGGAATTCTATGTCAAGCTTGTTTTCATCAAGAGATCACTCAATATTCCTCAAACGCCATCCTCAAACATGATTGCATAACCTTGCTGGATTCTTACCTTGCAACACTAAATCCACAGGACCACGATAATATTTTATGATCAAATTAGCCAAAAATTCAACGAATCGGATGCTCCCATTGCACCTCACGATCTACATAGGTCTCGTTCCAACTTTTACAATACCGACACGACGGAAGAGATGTGCCGATATCCATAACCAACTACTGAATCAACAATTCATTGGATATATACTCCTGACAGGATCCATTACCTTGTCCTAAACTAGAGGATGATCCTTTCCTCTATAATATATTTCATATAATCAGTTTGCACTGACCCCAAATCACATAATCTCATCTCACCCAGTACGAACTGCTCAGGCGATAAGCCACATCAGACATAATCAAAAGTCCCACAAGATGACACAATGTGCCAGTAGGCTACTGATTCGTACGTGATACAAAAGGAAGGCGAACACTAGAGAGAACTATTCAACTCTCACATTAACATGGACCTCCTCGGAAAATAGGAAACAGAACACATAAAAGCAATTATAGACACTGAAATAAACATCACACTGTTGCGGCGTGCAACCCAATCCCAACAATATGACCATGGCGGCGTGCCACCCGATCCCAACAATATAACCATGGCGGCGTGCCACCCGATTCCAATAATATAGACTCACACAAAGAGTCATATGTCGAGCTGAATAGCTCATCACATCAAAATACTGAATATCGATCATAAGCACACTAAGGTGCATGATATCAGACTCAATGAAAACATATAGCGCTATAGGCTATGAACTCAAGCACAACCGAGGTGCGACATAAGATATGAGCCTCAAGAGCCATCATGCTCATATAACATCACCGCTGAGCGGAACCTCAACACATAAGGAACTTACCAAGCCGTCGCACACTCATACGACGCAATATATCTTTACTTGAATTAACTAACCGTGAAATAAGACCGCGACTATCCCTCCATAAAGGGCGCATTGCTGGAAGAAACATAACTGGCCTGACGCAAGGCTCACTTCCACATTTAAATCTATCCACCGACCTTAAGTCTATCCTGGTCGTGCCAAGCTAAGTCAATAATATTTCACAGGTCTATAACCCACTAAGGAGAGTGCCCTCTAGGCATAAGTTCTCAAATGGATGATATCACCAAAATCCTCACACTTGGTTTAAATTTCTAACAAATCAAGTGACTACAAGTCACACCTATACAATCTTCTTGTGGGTCAAGCTCCCACCATCTTCTGAATAATTAAACGAACCTGCACATTCAACCCACCGGCTGCACTAGCACTGAAAAGCGATCAGGAGTCCCTAACCGGGATGCAAAGCCTTTCTTATAGAACACCGATCTCAAATGATACTGATGTTAATACCCATCTTACTCAAAACAGTGACACTCTTTCCCTGCTCATCCGAGCTCTTTATATCACATTCATTGACCAAATTGTGACCTTGGTCCTTACTTCAAATTTTCATACTACTCACTGTACCCCACGTGCCGATATACGATAGGCACAATTTCCATCATAGCTCTAGAACCGACGATAGGCTAATACTTCATCACATAAGACTTTTCATTAAGCTCACTGCAGGAGAACTATAACAACATACGGCGAATTCTCATAACCATCGAATATGCCAATCCATAAGTAGTGGTCCAAGCCACCATAACCCTTCCCGAGATCTGCCTACTCATAACAAGCCTTTAACAGAAGAATATTTCAGAATAACATCAATCACTGCGGCCGACAAGTCTCAAATGCACCGCCACAAATCACATGCATAATCCGATCACGTTGCATGAACCGATCATTGACACTAATACGCCAACTCAACTATGGCTGAACAATCTACTTCCTTCCAGGTTATCCTTGATTGCCTTAGAAATGTTAATATCTTCCTTCAATACCTAACTTATTCCAACCGCACTTACCCCGAGTGACCTTAAATCATGAGGCCATGCTATCTTAAGAACGACGACCATTTCATGTCTCTCAAATACTACACCACAAGTCAAAACATCATAGATCATTTTGTGCCTTTCTTCATAAGTTGCTTCAAAAGCTTGAACCTCAACTGTACTTATAGACTCAAAATTATCAAACACCACACTTTACCTCTTGAATTCACTAGGACCGCTATTGAGAACCATCCGGCCCCGACTTGGCCCAGTATGCAACCAACTCTACTGAATGTTTATAACATATGAATACCCTCTCGATAAAGCACCCAGCGGAATCACTTCCCGCGAAGCCCTGCACCTATACGAGGCATAAGTCATGAATCTTTCCTCAAGTTTGAACATGAGCCAGTAAGGCTAACCATAACATGCATTCAACAGTACATATACTCAAATTACCACACATGGTCCTTTCTCGTGGCTGCAATAACACAATAATACGCTAGTATCCAGAATTCACACCGGTAATTAACCATGCGACCCAATCTTAAGCGGTGGGACTCTCCCACTTAGCCCAAAGCCACTATTTCACGACTCTCGAACACATTAGAACCATTCTCTCGAGTCATTTACTATTATTCAATTGCAACTCACTTGATCCAACGAATATAACCACATGTGCTCTATTAGCACTCTAACATCATAGGGTATGACCTCATCCCAATACAACCAAACATCTTCTCGCTCCATGCACCGAGCATTCTCTACCAACAACATCTTAAAACATACTATGATTCTCACACGCCTACGAAGCACCATGTAGCCTTTGTCAAATATTTCCCTGCTGATAATAAAATGCAGAGTTTATTAGGGACACAAGAACATCTAAAGTCCCAACATTATACCATACGAGCCTCAACTCTTGCCCATCCGCAAGTTTTCAAGAACTTTGGAGTAGCACCTAAATACATCACAGGCCAAATCTGACACGACACATGACCCATAATTACATCATTGATAGTGAAATCCTTTCACTTGACACGAAGCCTTAAGATACATCTTGCTAATCCATGATACTAGCCCTTAACATTCGTACGTCTTCATCATAAAACAAGTCCAAGGCATTCGTTTGGTACATGTCCTTCTTAAGACAGTTAAACTCATTTTCCCCAGTATCTCTGCTGGCTGAATCCTTCGCTAAATAGATATCTCATATGAACCATATAGTCTTTATTACCACCAACTATTTTTGGATCTACATCCACCTTGTGATTCTACCATTGCTGTGACGATTTGGCAGTTAAGTAAACCTTGTCACGACCGTACTATCAACCGAATGCCATAACCTAGTGCACCCCCATGTGCACAATTGAAGATCTCTCAATTCTCTTGCATTATCGATATGGACGACACGCGGTAACAATAGTTGAGTAAATTCTTGACTCCCTTGAGATCTCTCTGCAGCGTCACGAACCGTCGGTGCATACTTGATATCGAGTGCGCAATTTCAATACACGAGTGGATACAAAAGAACATATGACATAGGCTTCAACTGAATAAATGACGCACGATAAGGAATTCAAAGAATTGAAGAGTTTCCTAAACAGTTACACAGCCTCTCGTAGATAAATACAGACGTCTCCGTATCGATCGGCGAGACTCTAAGTAACCGGTCTGTGTCCCATGACTCCTATGAACCTAGAGCTCTGATACCAACTTGTCACGACCCTAGTTCACCAATCGTGAACATGTCATGACGGCACCCAGTTCCCACGACTAGGTAAGCCTAACACATTGCGGAAAATACAAGCTTATGCACATTTAATAAGAATTAGCGGGAAATGAGATAAAAGGAATGTAATCCGTTCCGCTTGGCACATACACTCGTCAAACACACTGTGAAACAAAAAATACCACCAAGACCCGGAATCCCACGGGCAACACAGACTAAGAAAGAGTACAACTGTGGATCTATACATCAAGAATGTCTATACAACGGAACCAAGGGAAATAACTGATATCACTAGTGAGAATAGAAGGGGACTCTCCGGATCCGCGGACGTAGCAGATCATACCTCAAGTCTCCTCACAGTGCTCCTAAATCACCTGTAATGTGCCCGATCTGATGTACCTGGATCTGCACAACAAAAGTGTGCAGAAGAGTAGCATGAGTACACCACGGCGGTACACAGTAAGTGCCAAGCCTAACCTCGATGGAGTAGTGACGAGGAAGGTCAGGGCCCTACTGAGAGAAAACAGTTACAAAAATGATAATAACAATAATAAGCAGCTTAACGATAATAATTCCGAAATAACAATAATAAAATGATTACTGCAACCGTCTACAATTAACTAACAACAAGTAACAAACTCAATTAATAAGTCCAGGACCCGTGGGAATTGAACCCACAGTCCCATTAACAGTACCCCTGGGTCTCCGGGAATCGAACCCGCAGCCCATGTCTTAGTAAATCTCAGGATCTCCGAGAATCGAACCCGCAGTCCACATCTCAATAAATCTCAGGATCTCCGGGAATCGAACCCGCAGTCCACATCTCAATAAATCTCAAGATCTCCGGGAATCGAACCCGCAGTCCACATCTCAATAAATCTCAGGATCTCCGGGAATCGAACCCGCAGTCCATATCTCAATAACTCAGGATCTCCGGGAATCGAACCCGCAGTCCACAACAATATCACTCCGGGTCTCTGGGAATCGAACCCACAGCCCTGGGATCTCCGGGAATTGAACCCGCAATCCACCAACACAACAATTAAAGAAAACGCACACGGAAAATATAATATGCTTAACTACAACTTCACCGAGGACTAGTGCCAACAATTATCAAGAAGTTCAAGTAGGACAATTAGGCAATTAGACAGATAAATCCTACCTAATCATGCTTCCCTAACGAATACCAGGTAAATGTCACAATTTAATAAATTAAGAACAAGAATATCACGAATTGAACAATTCAAGTAAAGTGAGTTACAACAACCAGCGCATGTACACGCCCGTCACCTCGCGTACAAGGCATTTAAACTATCACATAATATCCTAAGGGTAAAGGTTCCCCCACACGGGGTTAGACAAGCCACTTACCTCGATTCCGGTACAAAACCGCTAAGAGACAACCCTCTTGCCGCGAATATCCGACTCCGAGTGGCCCGAATCTAGTCAAACCAATTACACAGTATAAATAACATCGCAAATAACTAATTACAATGATAAATTACAGCTACATCGCGAAAGTGGGTAAAATGACCAAAATACCCCTGAATCCATCGGCTCGGAATTGAAATATTTTTACGTTTTCAGAACCCCCGTACTCTCACGAGTCTAACCATATAAAAATCTCCCAAATCGGACCACAAATGGCCCTTCAAATCCCAAATTTATAGTTTTTGCTCCAAGCCCTAATTTCTTACAATTTTGCTATGTTTTCATAAATTTCAAGGATAATTCTTCAATAAAATCATGTATTTAGTTCATAGGACTTACCTCTAATCACTTCTTGTCAAAACCCCTTCAATTCTCGTCCAAAAGCTCTCAAGAATGACCAAAAATGGTGGAAAAATGGGTTTGGTTCGCGGATGAAATGTTTTAAAACTTTCTGGGTATTTCGTTCACTGCGATAGCGGGAAATGCTTCGCGATCGCGGAGAACAAATTCTGGCCCAAAAAGTACCCTTCGCGATCGCGGGAAATGCCTCGCGATCGCGGGAAATGCCTCGCGATCGCGGTGAACAACTTCCAGTTCCTCCGGAAAGGCTTCAGTAAAATGGTCATAACTTTTTACACATAACTCCAAATGACGAATGGTTTGATGTTCTGGAAATTAGACACATAGGGCTATAACTTTCATTTGTTTATAATTTCCTGAATCCTTATACATTTCGAGATACAAGCTTTCAAATCCATTTATGTGTTTTAGATATCCTTCTCGGATAGCATAGAGTGTAACATACATAACATTTGCTACAAATTTCCCAATGTTGATTTCTTTATCTTTCTGAAAACTAGACACGATGAGCTACAACTTTCGTTTTTGAATCACCTCAAAATACCTTTTAGATAAAAAGATATGATCTTCCAAAGTAGGGCCTGCACGACAGAATTTTCTTCTTCGCGATCGCGGTTCATTAGCTTTTTTCTCAAAATTTTGCTCGCCGCGATCGCGACCAATACCCCGCGATCACGTAGAGCACTGCTGTAGCCAAAAACCAGCAGTGAAAAATGGCCTAGAAATGGTCCGAAACCAGCCCGAAACTCACCCGAGGCCCCCGGGACCTCAACCAAAAACACCAACACTTCCTATAACCTTATTCAAACTTGTTCCAATCATCCAAACACGTCCATAAACACAAAAATTATCAATTTACAACGGATTCGAGCCTAAATTTCTTAAAACTTTCCGAATTTCACATTCGATCTAAAACCCGACCAAACGACGTCCGAATGACCTGAAAATTTGCGGACATATCCAAAATCACATAACGAAGCTACAGAAATTGTCGAATTCCATTCCGACACCCGGATTAAAATCTCACCTATCGTTCGGATTCGCCAAAATTTCAAACTTCGGCATTTCAAGCCTAATTGAGCTACGAACCTCCAAAATACTTTGCGAACGTGCTCCCAACCCCAAAATCACCTAACGAAGCTAATGGAACCATTGGATTTCCGTTCCGAGGTCGTCTTAACATTGTTCCGGCTACGGACCATTTTCTAACTTTAAAGCTCTCATTTGGGGACTAAGTGTCCCAAAATACCCCAATTTCAGAATCGACTCTCCCGGCAAACCACAATAGCAGAAATGAACTTAGGGGAACTGCTAAATTAGGGATTGGGGCATAATTTTCTAAAACGACCGGTCGGGTCGTTACACCAAAATAGCAGAAATAAACTTAGGAGAAATAGTTAATAGGGGATCGGGGCATTAATTCTAAAAATAACCAGCTGGATCGTTACACTTATGTGTATTTGATTGTGTGGTGATATTTTAAAGCTTTGTTGATCCTTATGATCTGTTTATTCTTGTATGGTTATTCTTTCTAATGAGATGGTGTTTAGTTATACATACTAGTGCTATTTGATAGCACTAATGTCCCTTTTGACGGGGGCTCTACATCTTTAAATGGATGTTGATGTTTCCATAGCAGCCAGTGTTCGTCGCAGCAAGTGATGCATCTTTCGTTCATCGGACTTGGCGAGACCCACTTCATTTCGGGATTTTGTATCGTTACTTATCATGTACTTTGTATTTTGAGGTATAGCTGGGGCCTTGTGCCGGCATTTCCATATTACTCTTCAATTGTATTTATATGCCCCGTAGACAGATTGTGGGTAGTATTAGTTTTGGAATTAAAATATAAATAATGATACGTGGAAAAAATGTATAAAACTTGTATATCTTAAATTATGAACGAAGTTGCGAATGAAAATCGTTAAAGACTTTTTTATAGAATTTTATTAATGATATATATTTCCTATTTATTAAAAGATTCGGTAGCATGTATGAAACCTATCGGGCTTGCTCAGTCAGGTTTATTCGGTTGAGCGCCGGTCACGCTCCTCGGATTTTGGGGAATGACAAAACTGACAATGTTTGATTTGGTTTGGTTTTCTTTGGTTTGATACTGCATAGAAAAATTTTAACCAAATTGATATATAAATATATAATTTTTATATATATTCTAAATTTATATAGGATTTTCCTTCAACAATGTCTAAAAGTATTTGTGTTACTTTCATGAGATGTAATATTTAATAGAACTATAAAAGGCATTTAGTTTTATTTAATTTAAATAATACTTAATTCTAATGTGTTGTATACGAGTAAAACTTGGCCCATGGTACACCCCGGTCTCCCAGACATGATGGTGAGGGACCAAAGTCAAGGCAAGGGTCCCATCAAGTCAGAGGCGATGGCATGGGCCCGCTCTCAAAATATTGGTGTCATGATCCGGGATCGATCCGAACCCCGTAAGACTTCAAAGGAAATTGTCAGGCAACCAAGCGTGACTAATAAAAGTGCGTATATTCGCGATCGGACGGATATCACAGTGGGTTCTCGGCACGTATCGATAAAGAGCCATCAACCAACTAAATAAAAGGTTTTTATATTTTATGAAACTGTACTAAGAGTAGGTATCCTTACTATAAAGGGGGTCTGATAATTTATTAAGCACATCGCAACACGCATCCTAAAGCAATATACTACCATTTTTATTGGTGTTGAAGATCTTTTTATTATTCATCACTACTAGCCATGTGCGCCTGGATCGAGGGTGAATATTTCACTAATGTTGGAATTATCCTACTAGCATGGTTTGAATTTACTACATCTTTATTTATTCAATCTAGCTCAATTTATTGCTTTGTATCAAATTAATATGTGTATTCTTAAAATCACTTAAATATTTAATTGTTATCCATTTTTTAGGGTAAACATATGTAACATTACTTTTTTGTCATATGTTTATAATGATCAATATATTTGTTCTTCCATATTCATATGTTAAGATCTCAAACTCATATATTTTTCCAATTATCTAATGGAGGTCTTAGCACCTTTGTGTTGATTATTGAAATTCAGCCAAACTTGATAATGTATATCAAACAAAAAAACATTAGACATATGAATTTATTAAATTAATTCATAAAATAATTTATATTATATTAGTTTAAAAAATATTTTAGGCTCATATAATGGAATTAATTATATAAGTCCAATATATATGACATAGTTAATTAATTCTGACTCTATTGGACTAGCCCATTTAATTAAGCTACAAATGATGAGCCACTTAATTAGGCCCAAGATATCATCTCCTAAAGACCCAGTTTGATGTTACATGTGAAATAACGCGGCACACCAATTCAAATGAAAGAGCCAATAGGATCATGTCACATGTCAAAATGAAAAGGCATTACAAGTCAAATTAAATAGCGAATAAAATTGTGTTGCATGTGGAAATGACATGTTCTGGCCAATCAAACATGTACAAGTGACATGTTATTGCCAATCAGATACGGCCTTATCAATCTTCGATCTAATTGGTTGGAAAGAGTTTGTTCTTCTCATAACTCTTCTAATTCACAACTATTAATATAGGTCTTCATAACTCAGAAAGCATAGTAGAAGATATAACAAGAAATAAGAGAGAGCTCGTGGATCAAACGCTACAACTTTCTCTACAAGTTTCAAGATTCAAATAAGCAAGTTCAAGTTCATGAAATCACGTTCAGGTTCAAGTACGAAGAACAAATAAAGATTCAAGAAGTATAAGTTCAAATAAAAGTTCGTACTAAATAAATTCAAGATCATCATTCGTGACAACAAATATAGATTCAAGATCAAGCTCAAAGGCCATTGAATTTATTTACTATTGGAAAGAAGAATAAGGTGATTCATTGAGATTGTATTATTTGAAATCAAATAATACGATTGATGCAATATCTTCTGGTCTTGATTTTATTTTTTCGACACAATATTATCTACAAAAAAGTATTATATTAGACTACAAATAACTATGAAGAAGAAATTATTATTGTTTACCGAAGATATTCTCACATAAGAATATTTTAATAAATCATATTGTATTTGCCAATGTACTTATTTCTTACTAAACGTATACTCTCTTAATTTATCCAAACTTTAGCTATAAATCTATAAAGGTAATCTTAAAAAAATATAATGTGACAAAAAAACGAAAAAGATTAACATATACAGTCAAAATCAGGAAAGGCTGATTTTAAGGCTTCTATGGCGTTTCAAGACCGACCTCGATGGGATCGAAGCACAATCTAAGGCTCGTCCCCAAAGCACTCGCCTCAAGAGGGTATATCAAAGAATCATCATAACATACCTTAAGGTAGCATGAAAATCGATGACCGTCATGGAAAGTCAATAAACTCCCGAGAGCATGTGATGACAACTGACTTAGTGTGCGATAAATAGTTCAAATTTGTATTAAACCGTTATACAGCTGTACCAATAGTATTTTCTCATTATTATTAGACATGTACTATGCTACGGTTCCCTCTTTCTATATAAATGAGACCGCTGTCATGTTGTAACACACACATTATTGAATACAATAGGACATTCTCTGTTTCTCTTGCCTAAACGTGCTCAACAATTACTCTATAGATTTATTGCTTTTTCATTCATTGTTTGTTTATTGTTCTTCATCTATTGCCCATTATTAATCGCAAAAAGATATATTTTAGTACTTTATTATCATTGTTTATTTATCAATTGTTCATTATTAACTGCATTAAATAGACCTCGAAGCCCATGTTCCAGCCAGTTCTAGGCTAAGTCTTATGATAATATTAGTTTGCGTATCTTATGCTCTTTACTTACGCTTAGCATCTATTGCCTAACAACTAGTATTAAAATAAATTATATACTTTTTGAACCATAAAAACAAATATAATTGTCACTAACATTTCAAGGTAAATACTTTAGCGCCCACCGTGGGGTAAAAAATAATAGTGTTGTTTTGGTGCTAGTTTTCTGAAAACATAAGTTATTGTTCATACTTTTTCTTGTCCAAGAATCTTTGATTTCAGGTCAAAAAATGTCTAACTTAGCAAATACAAATTAAAACAGCGGTATTGGTCTTCACAGAGAGAATAATGTAGATACTGGTGTACCACCACAACACCAAGGGGTAGCACCAGCACCAATTCCCATTGATATGAGCTCTCATACCAACAAAACTATGCGCGGAGAAAACCAACATGAAGTACAGGGGACTCTAGCTTGGGAGGAAAGAGAAGTTAACCTTAAAGTCATTTTTGAGATGTTGCAAGTAAAACAAGTGGCTATTTCTCAGCTACAAAGTCAACAAAAAACTCCAAGCATAGTAGCAACGGAAATTGCACCCCGAGTCGAGCAGCCACCAGAGAGATTGAGTAGCAACATGTCAACAACAAACCCTGCTATTATGAAGATCCTCGATGACCTCACCAAAAGGATTGAATCAAGGAAAAGATGATAAAGGCTAACGTCAAAAAGGTGGAGAATTATAACTCGAGGGTTGATCAGATCCTGGGTGCACCCTCGATTCTAAAGGGTGCAGATTAAAAGAAGTTTGTACAAAAACCATTCCCATCAAGTGCGACTCCAATGTCCATCTCGAAAAAATTTATAATGCTCGATGTCCCGAAGTAACGGGACTACTGACCCTAATAAGCACATTACCACTTATACTTGTGTTGTAAAAGGGAATAACTTAAATGATGACGAAATTGAGTCCATATTGTTGATGAAATTCGGAGAAATACTGTCAAAGGCGCTATGATGTGGTATCATAACCCACCTCAAATTCAATAGATTCATTATACATTTTGGTAGTCTTTTTTATGAGGGCACACACTGGTGCCATCAAGGTCGCCACCAGGATATCTGATGTCCTCAAAACCAAATAGAGAGAAAACAAGATGCTAAGGGAATTTGTATCTCGCTTTCAGATGGAGCAGATGTAATTACCACTTTTCTCAGATGACTGGGTAGTACATGTCTTCACTCAAGGCTTGAACAAGCGTAACTCGAAATCTTGGAAGCAGCTAAACCAAAACTTCTTTGAGCATCTCGTTGTGACTTGGGCAGATGTACGCAACAGATACCAATCAAAGATCAGGGTCGAGGACAACCAATTAGGAGCCCTTTCTGGCTTAATATTACCAAGCCGGCTCCTAGCAAAGGAATACAAGTATACAGAAAGGGAGTCGAGATCAGGCACAGAAAGGTATCAGCCATACTTCAAAGATCGAAGAGACACTTCGAGGTAGAGTATACCACAAAATGATCGAGGCTGGAATTCTTGGGAACTTATGAGCGTGACTGGGTTTGACAAGCAATCGAGGCCAATGGAGGCACATCGATTGACAGAATACAACTTCAACATTGATGTCTCAAACATCGTATCAGCAATGGGTAGAATCAGGGATACCAGATAGACAAAGCCCGCACAATCAGATCCTTCCCGAATGAAACCCAACCTGATGTGTGAATACCATGGCATTCACGGTTATATGAGCAAGGAGTGTAGGCAGCTCTGAGAGAAGGTGGTCCGACTGATCAATGAAGCGTATCTTCAAAAATTGCTCAGTAATAGAGCCAAGAACAACTTTTGAGAAAGAGAGGCAAATGGAATGAATGGACCAGAAGAACCTTAACACAATATTCACATGATCATTGGAGGAACTGATATCCCATAGGGACCCATGTTGAAATGGACCAAATTGTCCATTGCAATGGAAAGGCAAACTAGGAGTTATATACCCAAGGATGCCCTTATATTTAGAGAAGAAGACATCGACGCCTTGTCCCAACAACATAATGATGCACAAGTAATCTCATTTCTTTTGAATAACGTTCAAATAAAATGCATGCTCGTGGATCCAGGTAGCTCGGCCAACATAATCAAGTCGATCAGATCATACCCACCTCTCAGAACCCTTAATGGATTCAACATGGTAAGCGAGACAACAATGGAGAAATCATCCTCCCAATCAACGTGTCTAGTATAGTTCAAGACACTGAGTTTCATGTCAGCGAAGGTGACATGAGGTATAATGGCTTACTTGGAAGACCGTGGATACATAACATGAGGGTGGTACCATAAACTCTTCAAAGATAATGAAGTTTCCAACAAAAGATGGTATAAAAATGGTGTACGGAGAACAACATGCAGCAAAGGGGATGTTCGCGGTAAACGACATGGCACCAACATCGACGTTCCCCGTCAAGGATGAGTCTTGGAAATAGGCTTACCCCCGAAGAACATGTGGTCCATGAGCACTCAAACGAAGATGACGAAGAAGACTTGCTTACTTCTTGGACCTTCATTGACCCCGAGGAGTCAGATGCAACAAAATCAATTGTCGAAGAACTCGAACAGACCATCTTTTTCAAGCATCTTCCAGATCGAAAGGTATACTTGGGAATGGGATTAACCCTTGAACGCATGTAAAAATTCATCCAATTTCATATTAATAACATTGATTGCTTTAATTGGTCAAGTGTCGATCCCTAATCCAAACCAGTGAAGTAAAACGGAGGCCTTAATTCGAGGTAAAACATGCATTCATCAAAGACAAGATAATGAAAATCCTCAAAATAAGATCAATTAGGGAGGTAAAATACCCTGAATGGTTGGCTAATATAGTAGTGATCCCTAAAAAAGGAAATAAATTAAGAATGTGCTTAGATTATAAAGACTTGAACAAAGAATGCTCCAAAGAATCATTCATGTTTCCTAACAATGATCGCTTGATCGATGCCAGGACTAGCCACGAGATCCTTATTTTTCCCGATGCCTACTCCGGGTTTAATCAAATTCAAATGAACCCAGATGACGGGGAAAAGACTTTGTTCATGAAAAAGTATGGTATATATTGTTATAATGTAATTCCTTTCGTACTAAAAAATGTAGGAGCTACATACCAACACCTAGTTAATAAGATGTTCGAACATCAAATAGGACAATCTATGGAAGTTTACATTGATGACATTCTAGTTAATTCCCTGCGCGTAGAGGACCGGTTGACTCATTTGAAGGAAACATTCGATATCGTTTGAAGTTACAACTTGAAACTCATATCCAGAAATGTGCCTTCGAAGTAGGATCAGATACATTTTTAGAATTTATGGTGTCGAATAGGGTGATCGAGATAAACCCACAAAAAATCAAAGCTATTGAAGAAATCACAGTGGTTTACAATGTGAAGGCCGTACAACGGCTGACCAGACGGATAACTGCCTTAGGTCGATTCATATCGAGATCGTCAGACTGGAGTCATCATTTCTTCTCCTTGCTCAAGAAGAAAAACATCTTTGAGCGGACTCCGGAATGGAAACATGCTTTAGAGGAATTAAAAATGTATCACTCGAGCCCGCCTTTACTCCACACCTCGAAGGAAAATCAAACATTGTATTTGTATCTGGTCGTATCTGAACTAGCGGTAAGTGGTGTGTTGGTTTTGGAATAACAAGGTATGTAATTCCCTATTTACTACATAAGTTGGACTCTTGGAGATGCTAAAACCTAGTATCAACACATAGAAAAATTAGCTCTTGCATTAATAAGTTCGTCTAGGAAATTAAAACCTTATTTTTAATGCCATCGTATATGTATTTTCACAACATACCCTCTTCAAAACATCTTGCACAAACCAGAATTATCGAGAAGATTGGCCAAATGGGCTATCGAGCTCGGAGGGTATGATACCGAGTACCAACACCGGACAACTATCAAGTCCCAAATATTGGCGGACTTCATGGCGGTTTTTATTCCTACATTCGTGACCAAGGTAGATAAAGAACTATTGCTAGAATCGGGCACATCATCGGGTGTTGGACCCTATTCACTGACGGTTCCTCACATGTGAAAGGGTGCGGGCTCGACATTGTTCTAAAACTGCCGACGGGTACCATGATTAGGCAATCTATAATAACGTCAAAATTTATAAATAATGAGCCGAGTATGAGGATGTGATTTCAAGTCTTGAGATTGCCAAAAGCCTAGGAATAGAGTCATCGAAGCATAATGCGACTACTTTCTTGTAGTCAGCCAAGTAAATGGGAGCTTTGAGGTTCAAGAAGACAATATGCAAAGATACTTAGACAAATTTCAGGTCATATTGCATCATTTCAAAGAATGGGCTTTTGGTCCACACTCCTCGAGATCATAACAATGAGGCTGATGCACTCGCGGACCTGGGGTCGTCCATCGAAGAAGATGACACACTCTCGGGGGCTGTTCTACAGCTATCCAAGTCAGTGATTGAAGAAGGCCACACCGAGATCAACTCAACAAGTCTAACATGGGATTGGAGGAATAAATATATCGACTATTTGAGAAATGAGAAACTGCCCGCAGACCCAAAAGTCAAGGGCCCTTTGAGTGAAAGCAACTCTATTTTCACTCGACATAAATGGAATAATATATAGAAGGACCTTTGACAGACCCCTAGCAGTATGCTTGGGACTGGGGGCACCAATTATGTACTTCGAGAAATCCACGAGGGCACTTGTGAAAATCATTCTCGCGCTGATTCTTTGGTGTGAAAGGTAATCAGAGAAGGCTAATACTAGGACAACATGGAAAAGGAAATGAATTTGTTCGCAGATGTGACAAATGCCAAAGGTTTGCGCCAATGATTCACCAACCCGATGAACATCTACATTTAGTCTTATCACCACGACCGTTCATGAGATAGGGGATGGACATCGTCGCCCTCTACCAATTGAGCCATGTAAATTTAGATTTATTTTTTATGACTGACTATTTCTCGAAATGGGCGGAAGCACATGCCTTTGAGAATATAAGAGAAAAAGAAGTCATTCACTTCATCTGGGACCACATCATATGCCGATTCTGGATCCCCTCCAAGATTACATGTGATAGTAGGAAGAAGTTCATAGGCAACAAGGTGACAAAATTCCTCGAAGATCATAAAATCAAGAGGATCCTATCAACGCCCTATAACCCGTGTGCAAATGGATAGACCGAGTCAACAACAAAGATCATCATCGAAAACTTGAAAAATTATTTAGAAAATGCAAACGGAAAATGAAGAGTGGTATTGCTCGAATTACTATGGAGTACGAAACAACTTCAAAGTCAAGCACATGAGAGACATCATTATATTTAGCATACGTGTCCAAGGCTTTAATACCGGTCAAGGTTGGAGAGCCAAGCACCCGATTTTGATATGCCACTAAGGACTCGATCATCGAGGCCATGACTACATCCCTCGAGCTACTATATGAAAAGCGAGAGGTTGCACTATTCTGAATGGCTACACAAAAATAGAGGAACAAGAGATATTATAACCGGAGAACAAACCTTTGATACTTCAGAGTCGGGGACTTAATCCTAAGAAAGGTCACCCTCAACACTCGAAACCCAAATGAAGAGAAGCTAGCCCTAGCTGGGAAAGACCGCATTGCATCCTCGAAGTAGTAGGAAAAGGTCCTATAAACTTGGCACCATGGAAGCCGAGCAACTTCCAAGCGGTTGGAACATATCGAAGCTCAAACAATATTATTGCTAAGGTATAACCATCTCCCTTTTCTCTTTACGTCTCATGCTAAGTTTTTACAGGTGTTTGATTATAGACGCCTAAGCACCCTTCGACTCGAAGATCTTGCTTTTAAAAGCATGTGTTGCACTTTTTTTCCATTCGATCAGGTTTTATCCCAAATAGGTTCTACCGGTGAGATTTTTAACGATGAAACATCTATATGCTGCTTAAGGAGAAACTCAATCAACCTCAAATACTGGGGGGGGGGGGGCATCCCCCTGAGAGGTTATCTTTTCGAAAAAATTGAGTTATGTCTAAGGGGACCTCGATAGAAAAATATTCTATTGGTCCAAATGGTCAAATGAACCGTGTCCATGTAGAAAAATCAAGCCTCCAACGGCAAGAACATGTACACATATATCAAGTAATCAAAGAAATGTCTCTGCTTGTCAAAATGCTACGTGCCTCAAAGAATTTTTCTACTCATGTAAAACAGCTCAATGGCTCAAAATCCTCGAATACTCGAGGACTATCATCGACAGATAACTCATTGAAGCCATAAAAATCTCGAGCTTGTAAGACCTCAGTGAGTCCACATCAAATCTGTAAGACCTTAACGAGGCATGCCCAAATTATAAGACCTCAATGAGTTAATACTAAGATGATAAGAACTCAACGAGGCGTACTAGAATTTATAAGACCTTAAAAAGGCATAACCCTGATACAAAGGCCAAGGCTATTCGAACTTGTAAGACCCCTAAAAAGGCATACTGATAATAGGTGAATTTGACTATAATTATGCCCTAAATAATCACACTTTGTTGTTGAATTAATATTGTTTATGATTACCAAATGCTTTGATTAGTGTTTATTGATGTGTTATAGGTACATATGATACATTGGATGTTAAAAGGAGCTATTTTGGAGTCACATGTTGATGAAAAGGCCAAGTGAAGAGTTGAAGTGAAGTGAGCTTGAAGAATCAAAGAAAAATCAAAAGTACTGTTCATCCGCGGTTCACTCGCGACCGCGGATGAACCGCGAAAAAACAAGCTCTCTGAACTTTTCGGAAGAATCAGAGGACTGCTCTGTTCGCAGTTTGCCCGCGGCCACGGACGAACCGCGGAAGGCGCCGGAGAATGTTTCCTAGTTTTGTACAAATTCAGTTTTTAAGCCCTAAAGCCTCTATATAAACCCTTAGTTCACCCAATAGAGGCATGTTGTCTATTTTTCACAACTTTTCCAAGACAATTAGTAAGAGAGAACTCTCTCAACTCATTCATTTATTTTATATGAAGTATTTATTTATGAATTCAATTATTATTCTTGTTTCTTTGAGCATGAGTAGCTAAATCCTTTTCTAATATTTTGATGGAACCTATTGAGTGATGAACTTATCGTTTATGTGATTACAAATTGTTATCTAGATTTCTATTTGTTCAACTTCATTCTTGTTGTAGTTAATTGGTAGGATCCCCAATTAGATGTGCCTATTTAGTGTGTATAACTTGGAAAAGAGTGCATATTTAGGTTTAATGTTGAACAACACCACACCTAGGTTATTGGAGGAATCTATAACTTTAGGCGTAAAGACGGGGTTAGGAATAACAAAGTCTTGGGTGCAATCTTAATTGAACTATTCAAATTAAAGCTAGCTAGGGTAGCTCGGGAGAGTGCACTAGTAAAATATTGTAATTGCTCGGGAGAGGGTTACGGTACAAATAGTGTTCATGATTGATAGAATATATTGACAATTTGTATGAGCATAACGATTAGGGATTCCATCAATAGGGGAAATCAATACCTTAGTCCTTCTCCATATTATTTTACCCAATATTCAATTCTTTCTTTTAAGCCTTTTTCATTTTTGCAAAGGTAGTAGTTAGTTCGAAATCCATATAAACATATACTCGAAATTTTGGGAACTTGATTCGGAAGTACTCTTGGGTTGTGAAAGTTGTAATTGGTAGGTTAATTCCCTGTGGGATCGATCTTGGACTTATTAGACCAGGTTATATTGACTACAACCGTTGCTTGGACGTGAATCAATTTTGGCGCCGTTGCCGGGGAATTAACAGAATTATCAATTGCCATTGCTAGAACTTCAAGATTCTTGTGTAGTCAGGTTCTTTCTACACTTTACATTGAATATTTTGACGGTTGTTGATTTGGGTACTCGGTGCATGCCTAGAAAATCTGCAAGGACTGGAGAACTAATTGAAGGACTCTCGGACCCCGAGCAAACTTTCTGAGCACGTAACAAAGCCATCAAACAAATTCAACAATCTCAACAACCAATCAAATTAGACTTCAACATGGGTGATGCAAATGAACAAAATCAAGCAAGTCGGGTTAAATATGCAAGAGGCGCAGGAGGCACAGGAAGGTGCACTGTTTGACTGGGCACAACCAACAGCGGATAATTTGGCAACTGCCATCGTTGTGCCAGCAATTCAAGCTGAGTCTTTCCGGATTACTAACAACATGCTACACTTGTTGCAAAACAAGGGATTATTCTCTGGGTCTCTCAGGTTGAAGATCCACAGTAGCACCTGAAGAATTTTTTCTCGATATGCAAGACACATAGGCAACCGAATGTGACTCCGGAAGCCATCAGACTATTGCTCTTTCCGTTCTCAGTTACAGGAGCTGCACAGATATGGCTAAACTCACTCCCCATAAACTCTATTACAACTTGGGATGAGTTAGTAAAACAATTCCACAACAAGTTTCATCCACCTAACAAGACAGCTCAACAAATTGATGAGATTGTGAGCTTCAAGCAGAAACCAATGGAAACATTACATGAAACTTGGGGCAGATTCAAGGGTATGCTTGTTATGTGTCCTTACCATGTGATTCCTAAGCAGATGTTGGGTCAAAGGTTCTATATGGGGATTTCATACAGTATGAAGAATATTGTAGATGCTTCAGCAGGTGTGGCTTTTCTGAGCAAGACTTGGAGAGAGGGCCAAAATTTGCTAGACGAGATGGCTCAAATTCCGGGTGAACAACCAGGAATGCTCCTATCACTCCAGTGGTACACTCGGTACCTCTGAATCCATCCAACACTCTAGAGGAGAACGTGGCAACTTTATTGACACAAATGAGCATCCTAACAAAGAAGGTGGAAGAATCAGGGATTAAGCAGCAGGTTTATATTGTAGACACTACCAATAGTGGTTTATGCACATCTTGCATTAGCCAACCCATAGGTAATCCATAGGCTGCAGACCAAGAATATCATCATCAGTATGAAGACATGAATTATGTGGCTAACTATGGAGGGCAGCGACAAGGTAACCAGAGTTGGGGTTAGCAGGCTCCACAGCAGTTTAGGCCTCCCCCACCACAATATAATGCAGCAGGTATGAGGCCACCGCACAACATGGCTCCATATCCTAGACCTCAGAATTTCAGCAATCAGCAGCAGGGATATCATCCACCTCCACCACAGCATAAGGGTAGACATGACGATGGGTTCGCAAGGTTGGAAGCTAAGATACAGCAGGTAATTGGGTCAAATGCCAAAACCAATGAAAGAATAGATCCACATGACGCATCGATAAAAAATATGGAAGTGCAGATGGGCCAGATTGCTATGTCACTTAACAATTATCCTCAAGGGACATTGCCTGCAGATACACCAACAAACCCAAAAGACCAAGTCCCAAAGCAGCTGATGGCAGTGACTTTGAAAAGTGGTAGAGATCTTGATACTGAGAAATAAGAAGAGAAAAGCGACACAAATACTGAGACACTCACTCCAGTGCCCATTGAACTAGATGAGTCCACAGGGTTGACAGAAGTTACAGTCCAGCCAGTTGCTAAAAATAAAGAGGAGCAACAAGGAACGGAGAAAGTAGCTGAACAGGTAAAGCAGCAGGTTGAAGAGAAAGTGCTAGAGAAAGAAAAGTCCCAAGTCATTGGGAAGAAGAGGCCTCGACCACCATTCCCCAAAAGGTTGGCCAAGCACCAGAAAGAAGAGTAATACAAAAAGTTCTTTGAGATGCTCAAGCAAATCCAGGTAAACATTCCATTAATTGAAGCTTTAAAAGAAATGCCTGGGTATGCTAAGATGATGAAAGATTTGATGTCGCGGAAATTTGATTTCCAAGACTTGGCCACCGTAAACCTTACCCAGACTTGTAGTGCAGTGGTCTCCAGACCCATAGCTGAGAAGCTATCTGATCCAGGTAGCTTCACCATCCCATGCACTATAGGGAATTATGCCTTTGCAAAGGCATTGTGTGATTTGGGGGCAAGCATTAATCTCATGCCCTTAGTTATTTATAAGAGGCTAGGCATTGGGAGAGCCACGCCTACCTCTATGCTATTACAGCTTGCTGACAGGATGGTTAAGCATCTATTTGGTATTTTAGATGATGTGCTTATCCAGGTTGGGAAGTTCGTGTTTCCCGCCGATTTTGTTATTCTTGATTGCAAGGTGGACGAGGAAATTCCTATAATCCTAGGAAGACCATTCCTAGCCACCGGGAGATCTCTAATTGATTGTGAAATTGGGGAACTCAAGATAAGGTTGAATGATGAGGAGATCATATTCAATGTGCAAAAATCCATGAGGCGCCCTAGTGAGTTCGCGAATTGCTCTCTTATTGATGCGGTTGATGTGATAGTGGAGACAGATGATGCAGAGTTGACCATTGAAGATCCACTTCAAGCATGCCTGATGAACATGAAAGAGGTAAATGGTGAAAGTTTAGCAGAATGGGTACTATCTTTGGTTGGCAAAGGATTTTGGGAGAGAGAGCTAGAACTCGAGCCTCTACACTTAGAGAAAAGAGAGACTCCACCTGCAAAACCATCAATAGAAGAGCCACCAAAGCTTGAGCTTAAACCACTACCATCGCATCTCAGGTATGAATTTCTAGGTCCCAACTCCACTTTACTTGTTATTATCTCATCTAGTTTGTTAGATGTGCGGGCCCAAAAACTTATACAGGTACTCAAAGAATGCAAGACCGCCATTGGGTGGACCATGGCAGACATAAAGGGGATCAGCCCCATATATTGCATGCATAAAATTCTCCTGGAAGAGGGACACAAACCTTATAGGGAACATCAAAGAAGGTTGAACCCAAACATGAAGGAAGTGGTGAAGAAATAGGTAATAAAGTGGCTAGACATGGGAATCATCTTCCCAATCTCAGATAGCAGCTGGGTTAGCCCGGTCCAATGTATGCCAAAGAAAGGTGGAATGATGGTGGTGAAAAACGAGAATAATGAGTTGATTTTAACTAGAACCGTCACCGGATGGAGAATATGCATGGACTACAGGAAGCTGAATCTAGCCACTCGCAAAGATCACTTCCCACTTCCCTTCATTGATCAGATGCTTGACAGGTTGGCAGGAAGGTCCCACTTTTGCTTTCTGGATGGATACTCGAGGTACAATCAAATCTCCATAGCCCCCGAAGATAGAGAGAAGACCTCCTTCACATGCCCTTATGGCATTTTTGCCTTCAGGAGGATGCCATTTGGACTATGCAATGCACCTGCCACATTCCAAAGGTGCATGATGGCCATTTTCACCGACATGGTGGAAGACATTATGGAGGTGTTCATGGATGATTTCTCAGTAGTAGGGAATTCATTCGATGAATGCCTTGTCAATCTAACAAGAGTGCTGAAACGGTGCATGAAAACAAACTTAGTGATAAACTGGGAGAAGTGCCATTTTATGGTACAAGAAGGTATAGTATTGGGGCACCGGGTTTCAAGCAAAGGCATTGAGGTAGACCGTGCCAAAGTTGATGTCATTGCAAAGTTGCCTTCACCAACATCCGTCAAAGCCATAAGAAGCTTTCTTGGACACGCCGGTTTTTACCGGAGGTTCATCAAAGACTTCTCCAAAATATCAAACCCTCTTTGTAAGTTACTTGAAAAAGATCACCCTTTTGTTTTTTCTGATGAATGCAGGATTGCTTTTGAGGAACCGAAGAAGAGGTTGGTCACAATACCCATCATCATTGCCCCCGACTGGGAGCAACCTTTTGAGCTAATGTGTGATGTAAGTGACTATGGAGTGGGGGCAGTGCTGGGCCAAAGGAAAGACAAGCTGATGCACCCAATATACTATAAAAGTAGGAACTTGAGTGGAGCACAGCTAAACTACACAGTGACGGAAAAGGAGATGCTTGCGGTCGTGTTCACATTTGACAAATTTTGGTCCTATCTCATAAGATCCAAGGTAATTATATACACAGACCATGGAACTTTAAGATATTTAATTGATAAAAAGGACTCTAAGTGGCGCCTAATTCGTTGGGTGTTGCTTCTCCAAGAGTTCGACCTCGAAATTCGGGATAGGAAAGACACTGAAAATCAAGTCGCTGATCATTTGTCACGACTTGAAGGAGCTGAAATTGTCAAAGAGAGTGGGGAAATTCTGGAAACCTTTCCAGACGAGCAGCTGCTCACCACCACTCTCCTTGAAGCACCATGGTATGCTGATTATGCTAATTACGTGGCCAGTGGTATTGTTCCTCACGACCTCTCATCGGTCCAGAGGAAAAGATTTTTTCGTGAAATTCAACTTTATTATTGGGATGAACCCTATTTGTTTAGGATATGTCTAGATAACATGATCCGTAGATGCGTCCCCGAGATAGAACAATCTTCTGTTTTGTAGGCATGTCACGCTTCAGCATATGGTGGTCACTTTGGAGGAGTGCGAACAACCGCCAAGATACTTGAGGCCGGTTTCTATTGGCCAACGGTGTTTAAAGATGCACACTTGTGGGTGAAAGGTTGCAACGAATGTCAACGCACCGGAACATCTCCCGGCGTTGTGAGATGCCAATGAACCCAATTCAACAAGTGGAAGTGTTTGACGTCTGGGGAATAGAATTCATGGGACCCTTTATCAGCTCATACGGCAATAAGTACATACTTGTTGCAGTTGACTACGTGTTCAAATGGGTGGAAGATGTAGCATTACCCACCAATGATGCTAAGGTGGTGGTGGGATTTTTGAAGATGAACATTTTCACTCGTTTCGGGACTCCAAGGGTTATCATAAGTGATGGGGGCACACACTTTTGCAACCGGGCGTTTGAGAAATTATTGGCCAATTATGATGTGAAACACCGAGTGGCCACCCCGTACCACCCGCAGACCAGCGGGCAAGTTAAGGTCTCCAACAGGGAGATAATGAGTGTATTAACTAAAACAGTGAACGCCACAAGGACCGACTGGTCCAGGAAGCTTGATGATGCACTATGGGCTTATAAGACAGCATTCAAGACACCAATCGGCATGTTACCATACAAATTGGTGTTTGGGAAAGCTTGTCACCTACCTGTGGAACTAGAGCACAAAGCATGGTTGGCACTGAAGCAATTAAATCTCAACTGGGATGAAGCGGGGAAATCTAGACTGACCGGGTTGCATGAATTAGAAGAATTTTGGTATCTGGCATTTGAAAGCACCAGACTATGTAAAAAGAGGATGAAGCAGATTCACGATCAGAATATCGTTGAACGAAACTTCAAAAGCGGGGACAAGGTACTGTTATACAATTCAAGAATACGGTTGTTCCCAGGTAAACTGAAATCAAGGTGGTCAGGACCCTTCCGGGTAATTGAGGCATTTGAGTTAGGCACTATGGAAATTCAAACAATTGATGGTTCACGCATATTCAAGGTAAATGGACAGCGGTTGAAACCTTATATAGGCATGGATGCCATCGAGGACAAAGTGGAATTACGGTTGGATGAACCTCAAAGGTCTAGCGAGTCTTAAAATGCGCTAAGATGAGTCGTGCCGCGACGTTAAATCAGGCGTTACGTGGGAAGAAAACCCACGAACATGTTGTAAGTATTCTCATTATAGTAAGTCTGTATGAAAAAAAAAATTCTGACCAGCGGAAACAAAAATTCAAAGAGGATCATTGTTCGCGGTTCATCCGCGACCACGAATGAACCGCAAAAAAGTGACCCCTCTGAAGTTTTGACAGTTCGCGGTCCATCCGCGACCGCGAACGAATAGTGAAAAAATGATCCCTCTGAAGTTTGACTATTCGCGGTTCATCCGTGGCCGCGAACAAATCGCGAACTCCGCGGTCGGCAAAACCAAAAAGATTTTTTTTTTCTTTCCCCCCCCCCCCTTCTTTAAACACTAAAACATAATCCCCCTCCCTTATTTCCCCCTCCACAGCCGCCTACCACCCCCAAATCCTCTCTCTCTCTCTCAATTCTCTCTTCCTTCTCTCTACAATCCCTTACCCATTTCTTCTCCAAATCACTCCCCCTCTTCCATCCTACTCATCTACTACTCTCACTAGTAAGTTTCTCTATTCTTATTCTTTTTATTTTTTCTCTTAGTTCTTGAATTTTTTAATTTTGTAGACTTAAGTAGTAAGTGTAGTTTAATATGTATTATATGTAGTATATAGTGTTGGTTTAGTAGAATCCATGAATATTACTTGGTTTCATTTGCAAGTTGAATGTTATATGAATTTGTTTTCAAAGAACCTTGTGATATGAATGGAAGTTTGGTAAAGATTGGGTTGTTGGGTCTCCAATTGAGTTTATAATGCTAATTTTGTATTTTGGAGACCCAAAAGTGTTGTGATTATATGTGTTGGTTGGTTGGCCAAGTTGGGCAATTGTTTTTGGTAGTAATTGAGTAATGCACTTTTAGGAGAAATAATGCCCAAGTAGTGAATTGTTTGGTGTTGTATATTATTGGAGATGGCTTAGGTTGATTGGGTAATGTTAGAGTGCCAAAATAAATAAGTGTGGGGTGCTTGAATATGTATGTGTGAAATTGTTAGATAAGTAACTAAGTATAGGAGTTATGGGATGACTGCACTAAAGGGACAATTGCGATATTCCACGGATGGCGAAGTCTGAGTAGCCAACTGGTGTCTAACATTATGCAAATTTCTGGTTGTCTTATTCGTGCAGGATCATGGCCCCTAATAGATCACGACAGGGTGCTAGCTCTTCAAGGTTTACTTATGATGAGTCAAGGTTCGCCTGCGAAGAGGCGGAGGGTGATTTCCACACCAAGGCAACTAAGTCATGGCTCCAGGAAGTTGAAGTTGACCGGATAGCCCTCCGTTCTGAAAAGCCAGAAATATATGACAAAATTCGCCGACACAAAATGGAGTTCCTATTTGATGCACCGCCCCTAGTGAACAAGATGCTTGTCAGGGAGTCCTATGCCAATGCTCCCTACGGGATGGCTAGGAGGATATTCGTCAGAAGTAAGTATGTCTACGCCCATGCTCATACTATTAGGCAGGCACTTAGACTTCCAAATCATACTAGTGACGTGGAATACTACCACGATAGGCCTGGTGTTACCTGGGACATGGTAATTGAGGCCTTATGTGTAGATGGCATCCCTGTGTGGATTAGAAATAAAACACTCCATTCTAACTGCTTTACACATACCGCTAAATGCTAGTTTTCTATCATATGTAACCGGCTAGTGCCCTCTAGCAACACCACATATGTCAATTTTAATAGGGCACTTCTAAGATGGTGTTTTGTAACACAGCGGGACGTAGACACCGCTCGCTTAATTAGTGACGAGATGGTACTGAGGGGATCCCTCACAGCCAAGGGTTTCTACTACCCATCTCTTGTCACTACACTGTGTCTCAGCCATCAGACCCCAGTCATGGCCGCAGATGGTGACCTACCACCAAAAGCTTATTTTAGATCTTCTCAAATCCGGGTTGGCCGAGACACTAACCCAATTGAATTGGATGCGGAAGATGACCCTGTACCGGTTGACCGGGCCAAGCACTCCACTAACTCAGCCGGACCTTCCAGGCATGCTCACCGTGGAGCGAGTATGTCTAGGTCCGAATCCTCACGACCTATGCTTAGGTCCATGGAGGAGGAGGTTGATGATCTGCGCACCTTCATTAATGGCTTGCACACACGTTTAGATGCGATGTCTCAGAGGCAAGTTCGGTCAGACAGCAGGTTCATGGCATGGCTTCAAGCACTTGGACGAGCATGTCACGTCGACCCATCCACCGTCTCCGACTCCGAGTGAGTCTCAGGTAAGTTTTCTCGCCCCTCTTGAGCTTTATCTTTCTTGATGTCATGGGGACATGACATGTTTTTAAGTATGGGGTGGGTGACTTCTCTTGTATATGTTGTATATATTAGTTGTAGTGGTTAAAATAAAAAAAAATACAAAAAACAAAATAAAAATAAAAAATTTTAAAATAAAAAAAATATGTGTAGAGGACTCTTCCTGATGACGGACTATTTAGGACAAGTACTCTTGAGGGAAGTAGCCCACGTAGGAATTTTTTTTCCTTTTATTTTCTTTTTTCTAGGTAGTGTATCATCTCCCCCTTGGTTTTTCTTTTGACCACGGTTCTTTTCCAAGGGTTTTTATTTGAACCGGGTTAGGTAGATTTTTCTTTTCTTAGGATTAAAGGAAAAAGGGTAACATGTAACCCCGAGTATGCACATTAGCAAAGCTTAATTGAACTAGAGAATGTATTTTCTAAACTTGACTGTAGAATCTCAATATGCCTTAAATTTGCACAATAATGCTTGCTTAAACATTTATAGGACTTTGTAGATGAACCAGATTCCAAATTAGTTGCAAGCTATGTGTGTGTGAGGTTTTACTTACATTGTATGCTTTACATGATGCCTAGAACTTGCCCTGTGTGTTTGCAAAGAGAGTGTAGAAAGGATAGGCGCATTTCTTTGTGTAACCCCAGAAACCAATAGACATGAATTCACCCGTACATAATATCTTAGTTAACCCCTTTGAGCTTAAATCCTATTCTTTGATAACCCTTGAATGTTCATCAAATTATTATATTGTTCTACTTTACCTCCTAGAAGCACTTGTATTGAATTGAATATGAAAAAGTCTAAGTGTGGGGTGAAGGGAAATTGAAAAAGGGAAAATCAAGAATGAATGGTAGAAAATAGTGAACTGGCCAAAATAATGTACATGTGTTGCAAAGCAAAGAGATATTCTGAGAAAAAAGAGCTACATCAATGAAAATTAGTAAGATCAGTTACACCAACAAAAAGACAAGTGGGGATTTAAAGTAAATAAAGGTGAAGGAATGTTTAGGGGAGACATAAGGAAGAAAACTAAAGAGAAATTTTGAAAAGGAAAAAAAAAGTGCTTAGGGAGGTTAGTCACTATATCCAAAAGTATCCTACACGTCCCATAGCCAACATTACAACCCTTAAAGACCTCTTGATCTATGATTGAATAATTCGATTAGTGGAGTATTACACTAGGGGCAAGCCTATGGTGTGTCTCTATGCATATAAATGTTCTTTGTTGGGAGTGAGTGAATTTTTCAGATATTTATAAGTTCCATGTTCTAAATTGCTTATGTTTGGGAACTTCTCTCAATAAATTATATGAGGGCGTGTAACTCAAGAGGAAGAAGGTAAATTTGCAAGTTTTCGGCAATAAGTAGAGTAAGCTATAATGTGCTGGCATGAGAGTTTATGCTTAGGTAAAGATTGTGCATATCTTAGGTTAATCATGAAAGATGGCTTTTGTGAGATAGTTTAGGGGAGACATAATTAAAAATTGGCCTAAAGTATGATTAAGGTTGCTCGAGGACGAGCAAAGGTTTAAGTGTGAGGTATTGATAATAGATGAACTTTACTATAATTATGCCCTAAATAATACTTTGTTGTTGAATTAATGTTGTTTATGATGACCAAAGGTTTTGATTAGCGTTTATTGGTATGTTATAGGTACATATGATACATTGGATGCTAAAAGAAGCTATTTTGGAGTCACATGTTGATGAAGGCCAAGTGAAGAGTTGAAGCGAAGTGAGCTTGAAGAATCAAAGAAAAATCAGAAGTATTGTTCATCCGCGGTTCACTCGCGACCGCGGATGAACCGCGAAAAAATAAGCTCTCTGAACTTTTCGGAAGAATCAGAGGACTGCTCTGTTCGCGGTTCGCCCGCGGCCGCGGATGAACCGCGGAAGGCGCCGCAGAATGTTTCCTAGTTTTGTACAAATTCAGTTTTTAAGCCCTAAAACCTCTATATAAACCCCTAGTTCGCCCAATAGAGGCATGTTGTCTATTTTTCAATACTTTTGGAAGATAATTAGTAAGAGAGAACTCTCTCAACTCATTCCTTTATTTTATATCAAGTATTTATTATGAATTCAATTATTATTCTTGTTCCTTTGAGCATGAGTAGCTAAATCCTTTTCTAAGGTTTTGATGGAACCTATTGAGTGATGAACTTATCGTTTATGTGATTACAAATTGTTAGCTAGATTTCTATTTGTTCAACTTCATTCTTGTTTTAGTTAATTTGTAGGATTCCCAATTAGCAGTGCATATTTAGTGTGCATAACTTGGAAAAGAGTGCATATTTAGTTTTATTGTTGAACAACACCACACCTAGGTTATTGGAGGAATCTATAAATTTAGGCGTAAAGACGGGGTTAGGAATAATGAAGTCTTGGGTTCAATCTTAATTGAACTATTCAAATTAAAGTTAGCTAGGGTAGCTCGGGAGAGTGCACTAGTAAATTGTTGTAATTGCTCGGGAGAGGGTTATGGTACAAATAGTGTTCATGATTGATAGAATATATTGACAATTTGTATGAGCATAACGATAAAGGATTCCATCAATAGGGGAAATTAATACCTTAGTCCTTCTCCATATTATTTTACCCAATATTCAATTCTTTGTTTTAAGCCTTTTTCATTTTTGTAAAGGTAGTAGTTAGTTCGAAATCCATGTAAACATATACTCGAAATTTTGGAAACTTGATTCGGAAGTATTCTTGGGTTGTGAAAGTTGTAATTGGTAGGTTAATTCCCTGTGGGATCGATCTTGGACTTACTAGATCAGGTTATATTGACTACGACCGTTTCTTGGACGTGAATCACATACCCTCCATATAGATGCCTAGGTGACTGCACCTGGGGACTAAAGGCTACGACCAAATTAACGTGACTCGAAGACTTCCAATTACCGCATAAAACTATGGACCTTGAAATACATTGAAAAGAATCGGTTAATCAGGCTACCATCGGCATAAGCAAAGGAGCTTTTATAATATCAACTCTAAACAATAAAAAGGCTTCAAAAACAATTAGCCTTTGACGAAAAGGTTTTAAAAAATTAGCCTTTTAGAGAACCTCCCGAGGTACTCATCTATCATCACATATCAACTCATAATAGAGGTTCTCGTTTGAGCTGTCGAAGAGTCAGACGGACATAAAACATGGTAAGGTAGATTCAAAACTTCAAAAGTCATTAGCCAAATTGAGGGAAAACTATAGGAATATTAGAGTTTGCATCGATCCAAACTAAAAAGAGCCTAAGGTCCAATGCGTAATAGCCTAAGGGCCAATGCGTAAAAGCCTATGAGCCAGCCTAAGAGACAATGCGTAAGAGCCTAAAGGCCACCGTAAAGAGCCTAAGGGCCTATCTAAAGAGCCTAAGGGCCTATCTGAAGATTCTAAGGGCCAACATGTTAAAAACTCAAGGGTCGATAGCTCCAGGTCAAAATTTGAGTAGATGCACCTTGCATGTACATCCCAGAGCCTATCTCCGCATCTTAATCGGTCATGCTCTAGGGCTCGGGTCAATTCAAGCTCAGCCTCTTCAAATACCTTCCTGGATTGAGCATTAGCAGCAGCAGCATCTTCTCAGTACGAGGATATGAGCGCATCAGCTTCAACTTGGCTGCAGATAGCACAACGACCAATTCAGCATGGAAATCCTTATACTTACTGCTATCCACCCTTGCATCCTGATGATGATGCTCAACCAAGGTCAAATTCCACAGGAGGGTATCTCTCTCGGAGGCTATCTCATCCACACGCTGCTTGAATCTGAGAATCTCAATATCACTAGCTCTGAGACCCTCCCTTATCAGGATATCTTTCTTCTCAAGATGCAAAAATCAATCCCAATGTGTTAAATGCTTATGTCACACAAACACAAAAATAAAAAAAATATGAAAATTGTATTACCTGATCAGCAAGATCGGTCCGCTTTCGAGACACCTTCTCCAAACGAGCAGAAGATCATGAAGTTCTTCTTTCTTTTTGGTAAAAAGAGCTCTGAGCTTGCCAGCCACTGAGGAGATCCTCCTACACTCTTCCTAATAGCGAGTCAACTCAGCTTAGGACTTAGAAAAGTCCCGATTATAAAGAATTATGGCCTGAAAGCATGAAAAAACAAAATCATGAAGATGAGGATCGAAGCTTAAAGCATGGTAGACAAAAGATTACCTATTTGAGTAGCCTCTCGGCTTCTTCTAAAATAAGTGAGGCGTTAAGCTCGGGGGTTTCTTCAATCCCATTAAATAGTCCTTTAAACACGGCATTCTCCCAAAGGATCTCCCCTGCATCAGAAGTCTCTCTATTATGGGAATCAAGTATCTCCCTCGGATAGAATGCCGGACCCGATGGAGAATCACACATATCAATAAATCTGCTGGATCAATCGAGGACTTATTTTGCATCCGGGGAGCCATAGAGCTGGCCCCCCTAACTCACTTACTGAATACCCCTCGGCTCAAACAATATTTTGGCCATTGACCACCTCAGGGAAATCATCTGACCCACCCACGAGAGACTCTTCAGCCTGAGGTGGGACAACATTTGCAACTCTTGGGCTAAAAACCTTTGGCTCAACAACCGTCGGCCCAGCAAGATTTGAAGCAGACGCGCTTCCTTTTCCCTCGGGTGCTAGTAGGGAGTCATCTTTCTCTTCGCCCCCAGCTCGGGGGCTCTCTGTTGCTTCCGAAGTTAAGGCCGCTGAATCGACCTTAGGCATTTGAGCTTTAGCCTTTTTCGGTTTTAGAGGCTTAGTTAGTGATTTTCTCTTTCTCTTCTTCTTCTTGGTAAGTTTAGGAGTATCTGCCTCCCTAGAGGGAGTTCCCCTCATCAAATAGGCCTCTCCTAGGCCTGCACAAGAATAAAAGGAAGGTACAAAAAAAGAGAATACAATCGATGGGTATCTCCTGTAAAGAGCTCAAGTACGGAAGAAGAAAAACCTCACCTTGTTTTTTAGCTTCCCACCGGTCCTTGGCCAGATCGCGCCACACGCGCTTAGCATATGGGCAAGTCAAATCAAGTTGGCAAACCCAGCCCGAGAGATCCATAACCGTACTAGGGTATCAAACAACAGTTGCATCATTGAAGGGAGTCAGTTCAAGGTAAAGATGGTCCAAAGGAAAGAAAAAATATTTAATCAACATATTCATTTACAATTCATATTCTATTCCTCGGGGAATGGCATCCTTTCAATGAGAATTAGATCTGAGGTCCTAACTCAGACAAAATGGCTCATTCACCCACTATCATTGCCTTCGTCAGTACAAAAAAATAGAACCTTTGGGGCCCAACATTGAAGCTTAATCAAACAACCTTGATAAAGCTGGGGGTTGTACATCCTAACCAAATAGTCAAGGATAAAAGGCATAACATTGACAATGTTTGCAAAATGCCTAATCATGTAAACAATGCAGAAAAATGATGGATGGATTTGGGTGAGTGTCACCCAATATTGTCCGCAGAAATAGAGGATTACTGGGTCTATCGATGGCGAGGATTGTTCTATCGGACCTAGCGTATACGGATATGTGTATACACTAAGGAAACTGGGTTTGTGTTTCGTTACATCTTTCTCCTGGGAAGGAATCT
This sequence comes from Nicotiana noctiflora, assembly GCA_032618575.1. Lineage (NCBI taxonomy): Eukaryota > Viridiplantae > Streptophyta > Magnoliopsida > Solanales > Solanaceae > Nicotiana > Nicotiana noctiflora. The sequence continues at coordinate 16,607 of JASVEL010010707.1, read as the reverse complement.
CCACTTGCACCGCCTTTCCCCAACAACAATCAGCTTTCACCTTCCCAGTGTCGGTTATCTAACAAGTGTACCAGGACATGGGTTCGCACCGCCTCGATTTTGGAGAAGGCTTGACAACCGTGAAATTGAAGGATGTTTCAGAGGGTCTGGGGATGCACTCCTCAAGGCGATGAGGTACTATGACCTTGCCCTTAGACGAGTCTGAAGAAGAAAAAGCTTTTTCATCTTGGCGAATGGTTCTAGGGTCTTCACCATTTTTACAGAATGAATTCAAAGGAAAAGAAAAAGAACTGGATGAGAGACGAACACAAGAAAGAAGTAAGAAGAGTTGTTGAAAGTTTGGAGATACGATGAAGAGTAATGAGTCAATGATTGGAGTATTTACAGGGGACAATAGTGTGCGTTGGGGAAAGCCAAAGTTCAGGCAACCGTTGCAATCAATTCGAGGATTTTATGCGAACGTGAATTTTGAACATCCCTTTTTTCGCATCAATCGTACGCATGACATAACTGGCGTAATGATGGAGGCATTAAAGAGTTAAAGAATTCAAATAGTTCCTTGTTATTTCATTCCAAGAAATGCGGGGACTATCTATATACAATCAAAATCCGGAAAGGTCAATTTTAAGGCTTTTATGGCGTTTCAAGCCCGGACTCAATGAGATCGAAGCACAGCCTAAGTCTCGCCCCCGGAGCACTCACCTTGAGAGGGTATATCAAAGACTTATCATAGCGTACCTCGAGGCACCATGAAAATCGACGACCGTCATTATTAGACATGTACTATGTTGGGATCCCCCCTCCAAGATAAAGGGGACCTTTATCATTTTGTAACACACATATTATTGAATACAATAGAACATTCTTTGCTTCTCTTGCCTAAACGTGCTCAACAATTACTCTAGAGATTTATTGCCTATTCATTCATTGTTCTTCATTTATTGCCGTAAAAGGCTATTTTTGAAGTCGTCATTATCATTGTTTATTGATCAATTGTTCATTGCAAACTGTCCTAACTATACCTCGAAGCCCTTTTTCCAGCCAGCTTGAGGCTCAGTCTTGCGACAACATTGATTTGCGTATCTTATTCTTTTTACTTACACTTAATATCTATTACCTACCAACAAGTATTAAAATAAATTACATATTTTTAGAATTACAAAATCAAATATAATTGTCAATACGATTTTCAAGATAAACAATCAAAATAATTGATTTGATCCAGTTTTGATAAAAATAGAACCAACGAGACTCATATATATACCTAAAGCTATATATGGATGGATCGACTCCAGCATGAACTTCGATGGCCCAGTGGAGCAACCAATCAGCTAAAGAAGTGTGTTTGGACTACTTTTTAGAAAGAATATTTAGAATAGTGTTCATGCTAACTTTTGTGAAAATTAAAGATCGCAGACTTATTATTATATTAGCAAAAGGAGCGAAAAGTAAATGACGTTACACTGATGCTGGAACAGTGAGCTTAGCGTCTCACAATTCGCAACACAGAAATTAAGCGACTCCTTTTGTTATTAATTACTCCTGCTATTAAGTTCTTAAAAGAGAAAGTGAGTGGTCTCGATCGTTTATTAACCAATGTAGTACATAGGATCAGGGACTTTGAAAGTACGAGATCCCACGTTGTCTCCTATCAGATCACTCCATTGATCTCCAATGTTGCCAACAATTCTATATCCAGCTTTCACCAGCTCTGTTCTCTTACTCGATTTGAACACCACTGATTTTGCTGAATCATTTTTTCCCCTGCATTCATCATCAATCATTCCCAAAACAAATAACTACTAATTATTTCAATCTTTAGACAGAAGAAGCATAATACCAATAGGAGTTGTAAAACCGATATACTTACTTTAGAACGAGCCATAGCCAAGAAGTATAACCAGCTTTCTTCAGATTGGCAATTCTTGCTTTTCTGGTGAACATTGGACTTGCTGTTATAAAAACGGGTTTGATCCCAAGAGACAACACCACCTTGTATAAACGAAGTGTTGCTGGAATGGCTGGTGCTTTTCCCTCGTTTATCCACTCATTAAACTTCGCTCTGTTGAACGGTATTGCCCTGAAATCAAATGCATTAATACCGCTTGCAGCTATAAAACCAAAGCGTACCTCAAATCAACGAAGAAATCATCAAATCCTTATACTATCAGTATGGTTTTTACCTGTGGTACTATTAACATGCTTTTCTCTTTTTAGGTTTAAATCTCACTTCTTAAGTTAGTTCTAGCTATTTTTTATAGTGTCAACCTTTAGAAGCTAAACATATAAGTATACTCATATTTAATTATAGACAATGACGTAAAGCATATTTTTTTACACTATTATAGTAAATTTAACGTGTTGAATAAGTAACTTGTCGTATTTTCAAGATTACTAATTTCACTTATTATAGACAGTTAGATGTAACTATCTTTTAGCTTAGGTCACATTATTTTACACTTTTAGAGTATTAAAGTTCAATTAAAAGTATAGATTAAAACCCATTTAATTGTGTTTGTTTGTTTTACCCAAAGGCAACGTCTGATCTAGCATAGTAGGGAAGATTGGAGAGAGTAGTCTCGTCAATATCAAAGACCCAGACATCCTTGCCATCGCCGCCAAGTTTGAGGCCTCTGGCGTACTTAATAGCAGCATCAGCTACGGCCTCGCAGTCATGACGATATTGTTGGCCGAGCATGTAGTAACCTACATAGTTTTCACAAGCACCTGGCACCATTTTCCAATCTCGAAGGTTGTTAGTCTCCACCCCTAGGCGCCAACTTAGGCAGTCCAGTTGCGGGACGGGATAACCAGCAGCACCAGTCTGTGGCCTTAGACGATGGATTTCAACCACTTGGCTTATGACCTCTACATTATTGGAAGTAGAAGCTACTGTCACAGCTACTATTGTTGAAAGAAGGAAAAGCAAAGTAATAAACCTCATATTGTGGTTTTAACAAAATGATGGAAGTTGTTTAGATAAAGCCGGTAGACGGTGGTTTAAATAAGATTTTGAACAGGCAAAGCTCAACTCAATTCAATCAAACAGGTCATGATCACGACATCACGTGTTTCACGACTTGAATAATGTTTTCTCAGGTGATCTCACCTGTCACTAATCGTACTAAAAATATAAACCACAAAGTCTAAAAGAGAATTAAGGACAAGGAAGATAAGGGAATCAGCTTTATTATTCTTCAATGTCTTTATGCTTAGCCATATGCTTTTTGTGTATCACGCCCTTGATTCATATTGATTAGGTAGATGTGTTAATTCTCCGTGTTTATTCTATTGTATTCAAGTTGCATTCTTCATTTCAATACCAGATAATTTAGTTTTAACAAACACCTAATCAAATGTAACATTATGTAACAGCAAGAACCACTACTAACTCTTATTCTCGCTAAGTTGTTTCTTGTGTTAGGAGTATCCATTTGCGTGTGTGTGTATGTACTTATATAATTGTTTAACCAAAATATAGAACTTTGATTAAAACTAGAAAATAATAGAGAAATCGGGTTACTGATAATCAAGAGACCGAAAAAAGTAAAAGGCTTTCAATAATTATGAACAGTAAAGTAAAATTGTATTTCGGTAGGCTTTCAACAGTTGATCGTGCCTACAATTGGTAAAACATCCTCATTTTATAGCTAATTCTAGGTAGAAGAATGAATCCTAGGTTTAATGACATAATTACGAGTAATAAATGACATTAAATAGGTCGTTACACAATCATTCTTATTAAATGCTAATTCTTCAACATATCAGGTATTTAATGATTGAATTTGGACTTTTTCTGCCTCCTCATCCATGCTTTAAATGTTTTTTGACCCGTTACCTTTGAATGTCTTGAATAAATACGAAACTCGTATCTGTTTGTTCTTGGTATCCTTTGTCTTTAGAATTACGTTCCAACCCACTCTAAACAGATACGAGACTCGTAGCTGAATTTCGTCTCGTGTCTAATTTGTCTTCTAATATCTTTTATTTATCTTTTTTCAGAAGGATAACCTTTTGACCTTTCCACGTGTCTTGCCACGTCAGAATTTTTTTTTTCCCCTCTCAATACAGATAGTCCCCCCACTTTCCATTTATTTATCCATTAAATAAGTGGGAAGTGGAAATGGTATTTTTATCGTAATAAATGCCGACGCTTCACTTGTCTTGTTCTTTTAATGCTCCCTACACGTGTCATCTTCTGATTTAACTCTGCAACTCTACTTCCTTCTTTCTAGGCTTTTTGAACCTTTCTTTTCAAGAAATGACAGTTCTTTTAAATATAGTTTTTCATCATTATACCTTTTTAGTTCATCAGTTGCTTCCTTATACTGCTTTGAATTTTTCTTCCTTAGTTTTCTTCTTCATCAAGTGACTTCTTTTACCTTTCTTCTGAAAAAAGGTTTTACCCAACAATGGCATCTTCAAAACCTAACCCTAGAAAAGTTCCAATTCTCGACCAATTTCCCAATGCTCCTACTTCAATTAGACACAACAGAGATAAAGGAGGAAGACTTCGAAATTTAAGATCAGCGCGTGAAGAATCATCTGGCAATGCTCCTCCTTCCCCGGACTCGAATGTCAAAGGTTCTTCATCTAAAACATCTCCTTCTAAAGGTAAAGTGCCTTTCGACCCTTCTCTAGAACCTTCAGTTGAAGATAGTGTTTCGAATGATTTATCCTTTGTGGGTTATAGAACATTGCTTCTAAAGCAAGTTAAAAAATTAGAGAAACTTGATGCTTATCCTTCCCTCATAACTGAACTCTCAATTCCATCAATTAGGAAATATTGTTATTGGAAGGAAAATCTTTGCATGTCAATTCCTACCATAAATCAGAGGATTTCTTCCTTTAGGAATGAGTATTCCTTTATTTACACCTACCTTTTACTTGGGGGTTAAAGCCTGCTGTAGACCCAGTTATTCTTGATTTTTGTCATTTCTTCAACATTTGCTTAGATCAAGTTGGCCCATTAGTATGGAGGGCAGTGGCTTGCTTGAAATTTTTATCTTCGAAAGCCAAAATTAATTTTACCTTTGCCCATCACATTCACTTATACCATCCCAATATGATGCGTCACAGTTTCTTTACCTTAACCACACGGAGTAAAAAGGTTTTAGTAAACCTTGACGATGTTAATGACTGTGGATGGTACCTACATTACATTGCTATTTGCACAGTAGATTTACTGGGCGAGACAAATATTCCCTTCCCTGAGAAGTGGAACTTTGAACGTAAACTTCTAGTCATTTTTCTTTCGCTCCTATTTTTAGAGATTTTGATTTTCTCTTTGATATCATCCCTTTTACTTGATTTTTGTAGCAACCATGGGAGATGTGGAACCTATTCCCAACTTTCGTGATTGGGTAGACTCAATTTTGAAGGTGGCTCCCAGGGAGAAAAGGACTTGGAAGTCTATTTCCTCTCTTCACAATTGGAAAGTGAAAACAAACGGTATGTATGTTTCTATTATTAAATAAGTATAGTAAATCCAATTTTCAATATAATTGAATTCATTTTTCCCTCTTCTTTTTATATCAGGGTTTGGCAATAAAGGAATGTTACCTGACGTAGCTTTAGTTATGCGCACTGCTGCCAATGCTTCTCTTGATTTAGATAAGGCTAAAACTTTTATTGCAGCAAAGAGAAAATTATTGGCAGTTGATGCTAATACTGAAGAAGAAGAAGGTACCTTGTTGTTACCCAGGCCAAAAATAAGGAGACGCGAGAACTAGATCGAGGAAGCTCCCGCTCGTGCCTCACCTACTAAGCATGTCTTGATTGATAAAGAGGCTGCTCCAATAGACTTTAGTGAGTCTACTCACTGTCTTTCTATTGACAATTTTGAAAGTGGAGAGGCGGGTCCTGTTCTGAATGAAGTTCCCTTATCTTCCTCGATTCTCGTTCCTCTCATCTCTTTCACATCATCTCCACCCGTAAGTGTTTTTGATCCCACATTGATTTCTTTCGCTCTTTCTCTTTTGGTGAATGCTTCTATTCCCGTATCAGTTCCTATTCCCGCGTCTATTCCCATTCTAGCTTCCGTACCTTCTACCATTTTTTCCTCTTCTACTACTCCTCCTTCCGCTAGCCCTTCTTCCTCTTTAATGCGTTTGAAAACTGGCCCGAGTAGTAGCAGTATGACAATGAGAAAAGTCACACTTGAAGTCCCTGAAACATTTTAGTGACTAGCCTTTGATAGGTTTCACCGACATTTTTAAGACCAAAGGGCATTACTTCATAACAGTAAGTCCCCCGGTCAGTGATGATAGAACTCTTTTCTTCATCATCGGGGTGCATTTTAATTTGGTTGTGTCCCGAATATGCATCTAAAAAACATAGGAGTTCGTGACCTGCAGTTCCGTCTATCATTTGATCTATACGAAGTAAGGGGAAAGAATCTTTAGGGCGAGCTTTATTTAGATCAGTATAATCTATGCAAACTCGCCACTTACCATTTTTCTTAGGTACGACCACCATATTGGCTAACCAATCAGGATATTTTACCTTGCAGATTGATCCAATTTGTAATAATTTCTGAACCTCATCTTAAATTACTTGATTGTTGAAGGGTCCTTGCTTTCTTTTCTTCTGCTTGATTGGAACAAAAGATGGATCCACATTGGGTTTATGAGTCATCACCTCCGGTGGTATACCTGTCATGTCAACATGGGACCAAGCAAAACAGTCCTCGTTAGTTTTTAAAAATTCAATTAACATACCACGCATGTCAGGTGTAACGACCCAACCGGTCGTTTTGAGCTATGGCGCGTCATTCAGCAGTTTGAGGCCATGAGCAGCTTCATCTCAGGTATATTGACTTGTGTGTATGGTCAGAATTTAAAATTCAAGAAGTTTGGAGTCAAATTTAAATGAAAATTCTCATTTCCGAAGCTTAAAAAAATTGAAGAAATGAACTAGGATTGGAATTTTGAGTATACGACCTCGGAATTGGGATCTGAAGGTTCCAACAGGTTCATATGATGATTTTGGACTTGGGCGTATGCCCGGATCGGGTTTTGGATAACCCGGGAGTGTTTTGGCGCATATTATGGAAGATAGCATTTTAGAAGAAATTGCATCGGTTTGGCTTAAAATGCATTTTAGTGTTATTGATGTCCGTTTGGGATTCCGAGACTGGGAGTAGCTCCGTATGGTTATTCTGGATTTGTGAGCGCGATCGGAAGTGAATTCGAAGGTCCGTAGGTCATTTTGGAGTCGTTTGGCTAAAGATAGGAAATTGAAGGTTTTTGAGAAAATTTGACCGGAAGTGGAAATTTTGATATCGGACTCGAAATGCAAATCTTATGGTTCGGATAGCTTCGTTAGGTGATTTGGGACTTAGGAGTATGTCCGGAATATTTTTGTGATGACCGGTGTAGAATTAAGCTTGAATTGGCAAGGTTAGTATTTTTGGCGAATCCTAACGATAGGTGAGATTTTGATCCGGGGGACGGAATGGAATTCCGATAATTTCTGTAGCTTCGTTATGTGATTTTGGATATGTCTGCAAATTTTCAGGTCATTCGGATGTCGTTTGGTCGGGTTTGTGATTGAATGTTGATTTCGAAAGTTTAGATGAAAACTTAGGCTTGAATCCGCTATAATTCGATGTTTTCCGTATTTAAGGACATGTTTTTATGATTGGAACAAGTTTGAATAATGTTATAGGATGTATTGGTATTTTTGATTGAGGTCCCGGGGGCCTCGGGGTGATTTCGGATGGCTAACGGGAATTTTTGAGTTGAAAAATGCAGCAGAAAAATTGCAGAGAAATTTTGTTCTATGCGATCGCATAGTGTTAGCTACAATACCCAGGATTTTGTTCTATGCAATCGCATAGGCTTAGCTACAGTGCCCGGAAATTTTGTTCTATGCGATCGCAATGCTCTGATGCGATCGCATAGTGTTAGCTACAGTACCCAGGATTTTGTTCTATGCAATCGCATAGGCTTAGCTACAGTGCCCGGCAAATTTGTTCTATGCGATCGCAATGCTCTATTGCGATCGCATAGTGTTAGCTACAGTACCCGGACAGAATGTTAAAAACATTTCAGTCGCGAAAACACCTCATTTTCCACCATTTTTGGTCATTCTTGAGAGCTTTTGGACGGGAATTGAAGGGATTTCGACGGGGAATCGTTGGAGGTAAGTTTTATGAGTTAAATACATGTTTTTATACAAGAATCATCCATGGAATTCATGAATTTATAGCTAAAAATCAAGAAAATAGGGCTTGGAGCAAAAACCTTAAATTTAGGATTTGAAGGACCATTTGTGGTCCGAATTGGGAGTTCTTGGTATGTACGGACTCGTGGCGAGACGAGGATTCCGAAAATCTGAATTTCAGAATTTTTCGTGATGTGGGCCCCGGGCTCGGGTTTTGCGAATTTCGTGATTTTGAGTATTTTTCGAGTTCTTTCGATTGGGTTATGTCCCATTAGCATATTATGATGTATTACTTATGATTTTGGATAGATTGGACCTGTGGAGGCCGACATTCGTGGCAAGAGAGTTGTCTCTTAGCGGTTTTGTACCGGAATCGAGGTAAGTGGCTTGTCTAACCTCGTGTGGGGGAATTTTCACCCCTAGGATATTATGTGATAATTTAAATGCCTTGTACGCGAGGTGACGGGCGTGTACATGCGCCGGTTGTTGAACACATACTTTATTTAAAATGTTCGATGAGTGATATTCCTGTCTTTAGCTGTTAATTTGATATTTTACCGGTAGTAGTTAGAAAAGCATGATTAGGTAGTACCTAACTGTTTAGTTGCCTAATTGCCTTATTTTTGATAATTATTGGCACTATTTTTCGGTGAAGTTATAGTTAAGCATAATTTATTCTCTCGGTGTATTCCTTTATTTATTGTGGTTGTGGACTGCGGGTTCAATTTCCGGAGACCCAGGGCTGTGGGTTCAATTCCCAGAGACCCGGAGTGATATTGGTAGGGACTGCGGTTTCGATCCTGTGTTATTGATATATTTTGAGATATGGAATGCGGGTTCGATTCCCGGAGATCCCGAGTTATTGATATATTATTGAGATATGGACTGCGGGTTCGATTCCCGGTGATCCTGAGATTTACTGAGACATGGGCTGCGCGTTCGAGTCCCGGAGACCCAGGGATACTATTATCGCGACTGCGGGTTCAATTCCTGTAGCTCCCGGATTGTTGGTTATGGAAAGGGACTGTGGGTTCAATTCCCACAGGTCCTGGACTTGCTGATTGAGTTTTTATTGAGTTATTTACTTTCTGCTAGCTTAAATCGTAAACGGTTGCAGAAATCACTTTACTGTTGTCATTTCAGATTCATTATTATTTAAACTGCTTATTATTGTTATCATCATTATATTATTGTTCTCTCAGTAGGGCCCTGACCTTCCTCGTCACTACTCCATCGAGGTTAGGCTTGGCACTTACTGAGTACCGTCGTGGTGTACTCATGCTACTCTTCTGCACACTTTTTGTTGTGCAGATCCAGGTACATCAGGACAGGCTTATGCTAGGAGATTCAGCAGCACTTTGGGAGACCTCGAGGTATGATCTGCTACGTCCGCGGATCCGGAGGCCCTCCTTCTATTCTGATAGTATTAGTAGATGTTTTCCTTCATTTCGTTGTTAGATACTCTTTACACATAGAGCCATAGTTGTATACTCTCTTTTAGTCTGTGTTGCCCGTGGGATTCCGGGTCTTGGAAGTGTTTTATACAGTGTGTTTGATGGGTGTATGTGCCAAGCGGCACGGATTACATTTCCTTTTTATACTATTTTCCGCTATTTCTTAATTAATGTTCATAAAATGGTATATTCCGCAACGTGTTAGGCTTACCTAGTCATGGGGACTGGGTGCCGTCATGACATGTTCACGATTGGTGAACTAGGGTCGTGACAAGTTGGTATCAGAGCTCTAGGTTCGTAGGAGTCACGGGACACAGACCGGTTACTTAGATTCTCGCTGATCGATACGGAGACGTCTGTATTTATCTACGAGGGGCTATGTAATTGTTTAGGAAACTCTTCAATTCTTTGAATTCCTTATCGTGCGCCATTTATTCAGTTGGAGCCTATGTCATATGTTCTTTTGCATCCACTCGTGTATTGAAATTGCACACTCGGTATCAAGTATGCGCCGACGGTTCGTGATGCTGCAGAGGGATTTCAAGGGAGTCAAGAATTTACTCAACTATTGTTACAATGTGTCATCCATATCGATAATGCAAGAAATTGAGAGATCTTCAATTGTGCACATGGGGGTGCACTAGGTTCTGACATTCGGTTGATAAGTACGGTCTTGAGAAGGTTTACTTAACTTGCCTAATCGTCACAGTAATGGTAGAATCACAAGGTGGATGTAGATCTAAAGATAGTTAGTGGTAATAAAGACTATATGGTTCATATGAGATATCTATTTAACGAAGGATTCAACCATCAGAGATACTGGGGGAAAGAGTGTAACTATCTTAAGAAGGACATGTACCAAACGAATGTCTTTGGTTGTCTTATGATGAAGATGTACAAATGATAAAGGCTATTGTCATGGATTAGCAAGATGTATCTTAAGGCTTCGTGCCAAGTGAAAGGATTTCACTATCAACGATCAAATTATGGGTCATGTGTCATATCAGATTTGGCCTGCGATGTATTTAGGTGCTATTCAAAGAGTTCTTGAAAACTTGCGGATGGGCAAGAGTTGAGGCTCGTATGGTATGATGTTGGGACTTTTGATGTTCCCGTGTCCCTAATAAACTCTACATTTCATTATCAGCAGGGAAAAGCTTCGACAAAGGCTACATGGTGATTTGTAGGCGTGTGAGAATCACAGTATGTTTTAAGATGTCGTTGGTAAAGAATGCTCGGTGCATGGAGCGGGATGAATGTTTGGTTGTATTGGAATGAGGTCATACCCTATGGTGTCAGAGTGCTAATAGAGCACGGGTGGTTATCTTCGTTGGATCAAGTGAGTTGATGTTGAATAATAGTAAATGACTTGAGAGAATGGTTCTAATGTGTTCGAGAGTCGTGTAATAGTGGCTTCGGGCTAAGTGGGAGAGTCCCACCGCTTACGATTGGGTCACATGGTTAATTACCTGTGTGAATTCTGGATACTAGCGTATTATTGTGTTATTGCAACCACGGAAAAAGGGTCATGAGTGTGTAATTTGAGTATATAAATTATTGAATGCATGTTATGGTTAGCCATACTGGCTCGTGTTCAAACTTGAGGAAAGATTCATGATTTATACCTCGTATAGGTGCAGGCTTCGCGGGAAATAGTTCCGCTGGGGGCTTTATCGAGAGGTATTCATATGTTATAAAATTCAGTAGAGTTGATTGCGTACTCGGGCAAGTCAGGGCCGGATGGTTCTCAATAGCGGTCCTAGTGAATTCAAGAGGTAAAGTGTGGTGTTTGATAATTTTGAGTCTATAATGTACAGTTGAGGCTCAAGCCTTTGAATCAACTTATGAAGAAAAGCACAAAAACAATCTATGATGTTTTGACTTGTGGTGTAGCATTTGAGAGGCGTGAAATGATAGTCATTCTTGAGATAGCATGGCCTCATGATTTAAGGTCACTCGGGGTAAGTCGGTTGGAATAAGTTAGGTATTGAAGGAAGATATTAACATTTCTAAGGCAATCAAGGATAACCTGGAAGGAAGTAGATTGATCGGCCATAGTTGAGTTGGCGTATTGGTGTCAATGATCGGTTCATGCAACGTGATCGAATTATGCATGTGATTTGTGGCGGTGCATTTGAGACTTGTCGGCCGCAGTGATTGATGTTATTCTTAAGTATTCTTCTGTTAGGGCCTGTTATGAGTAGGCGGACCTCGGAATGGGTTATGGTGGCTTGGACCACTACTTAGAGATTGGCATATTCAACGGTTATGAGAACTCGCCGTGTGTTGCTATAGTTCTCCTGAAATGAGTTAAATGGAATGTCTTATGTGATGAAGTATTAGCCTATTGTCAGTTCTAGAGCTATGATGGAAATTGCGTCTATCGTATATCGGCACGTGAGGTGCAGTGAGTAGTATGAAATTTGAAGTAAGGACCAATGTCACAGTTTGGTCAATGAATGTGATATAAAGAGCTCGGATGAGCAGGAAAGGAGTTTCGGTGTTTTGAGTAAGATGGGTATTAACATCAGTATCATTTGAGATCGGTGTTCTGTGAGAAAGGCTTTGCATCCCGGTTAGGGACTCCTGATCGCTTTTCAGTGTTAGTACAGCCGGTGGGTTGAATGTGCAAACCCGTTTAATTATTCGGAAGATGGTGGGAGCTTGACCCAAGAAGATTGTATAGGTGTGACTTGTAGTCACTTGATTGATTAGAAATTTAAACCAAGTATGAGGATTTTGGTAATATCATTCATTTGAGAATTTATACCTGGAGGGCACTCTGCTTATTGGGTTATAGACCTGTGAAATACTATTGACTTAGCTTGGCACGACCAGGATAGACTTAAGGTCGGTGGATAGATTTAAATGTGAAAGTGAGCCTTGCGTCAGGCCGGTTATGTTTCTTCAAAAAATGCGCCCTTTATGGAGGGATAGTCGCGGTCTTATTTCCCGGTTAGTTAACTCATGTAAAGATATATTGCGCCGTATAAGTTGTGAGACGGCTTGGTAAATTCCTTATGTGTTGAGGTTTCGCTCAGCGGTGATGTTATATGAGCATGATGGCTCTCGAGACTCGGATCTTATATCGCACCTCAGTTGTTCTTGAGTTTGAAGCCTATAGCGCTATATGTTTCATTGAGTCTGATATCATGCACCTTAGTGTGCTTATGATCGATATTCAGTATTTTGATGTGATGAGCTATTCAACTAGACATATGATTCCTTGTGTAAGTCTATATTGTTGGGATCGGGTGGCACGCCGCCATGGTTATATTGTTGGGATCGGGTGGCACGCCGCCATGGTTATATTGTTGGGATCGGGTGGCACGCCGCCATGGTTATATTGTTGGGATCGGGTTGCACGCCGCAACAATGTGATGTTTATTTCAGTGTCTATAATTGCTTTTACGTGTTCTGTTTCCTATTTTCTGAGGAGGTCCATGTTAATGTGAGAGTTGGATAGTTCTCTCTAGTGTTCGCCTTCCTTTTGTTTCACGTACGAATTAGTGGCCTAATGACACATTGTGTCATCTTGTACGACTTTTGATTATGTTTGAGGTGGCTTATCGCCTGAGCAGTTCGTATTGGGTGAGATGAGATTATGGGATTTGGGGTCAGTGCAAACTGATTATATGAAGTATATTATAGAGGAAAGGATCATCCTCTGGATTAGGACAAGGTATTAGATCTTGTCAAGAGTATAGAACCAATGAATTGTTGATTCAGTAGTTGGTTATGGATATCGGCACATCTCTTCCATCGTGTCAGTATTGTAAAAGTTAGAACGAGACCTATGTAGATCATGAGGTGCAATGAGAGCATCTGATTCGTTGATTTTTGGCTAATTTTGTCATAAAATATTATCGTGGTCCTGTGGATTTTGTGTTGCAAGGTAAGAATTCAGGAAAGTTATGCAGTCATGTATGGGTACAGCGTGTGAAGATTGATATGGTGGTCGTATGATGGAAACATGCTAGGCAGGAAATTCCGGATGTTGGAATTGGGTCTAATGGCTTATTTACTCGAATAAAGGAGTATATCTATAGAGTTATCGAGCTAATGTGCTCAAATGAGTCGTGGAAGCACAGGAAGTTGCATGAGATGTTAAACCAGTGATTTCAGACTACTTCAGTGTAGTTCTCAGCACGTTCGAGGACGAACGTATGTTTAAGTGGGGGAGATTGTAACGACCCAACCGGTCGTTTTGAGCTATGGCGCGTCATTCAGCAGTTTGAGGCCATGAGCAGCTTCATCTCAGGTATATTGACTTGTGTGTATGGTCAGAATTTAAAATTCAAGAAGTTTGGAGTCAAATTTAAATGAAAATTCTCATTTCCGAAGCTTAAAAAATTGAAGAAATGAACTAGGATTGGAATTTTGAGTATACGACCTCGGAATTGGGATCTAAAGGTTCCAACAGGTTCATATGATGATTTCGGACTTGGGCGTATGCCCGGATCGGGTTTTGGATAACCCGGGAGTGTTTTGGCGCATATTATGGAAGATAGCATTTTAGAAGAAATTGCATCAGTTTGGCTTAAAATGCATTTTTAGTGTTATTGATGTCCGTTTGGGATTCCGAGACTGGGAGTAGCTCCGTATGGTTATTCTGGATTTGTGAGCGCGATCGAAAGTGAATTCGAAGGTCCGTAGGTCATTTTGGAGTCGTTTGGCTAAAGATAGAAAATTGAAGGTTTTTGAGAAAATTTGACCGGAAGTGGAAATTTTGATATCAGACTCGAAATGCAAATATTATGGTTCGGATAGCTTCGTTAGGTGACTTGGGACTTAGGAGTATGTCCGGAATATTTTTGTGATGACCGGTGTAGAATTAAGCTTGAATTGGCAAGGTTAGTATTTTTGGCGAATCCGAACGATAGGTGAGATTTTGATCCGGGGGTCGGAATGGAATTCCGATAATTTCTGTAGCTTCGTTATGTGATTTTGGATATGTCTGCAAATTTTCAGGTCATTCGGATGTCGTTTGGTCGGGTTTGTGATTGAATGTTGATTTCGAAAGTTTAGATGAAAACTTAGGCTTGAATCCGCTATAATTCGATGTTTTCCGTATTTAAGGACATGTTTTTATGATTGGAACAAGTTTGAATAATGTTATAGGATGTATTGGTATTTTTGATTGAGGTCCCGGGGGCCTCGGGGTGATTTCGGATGGCTAACGGGAATTTTTGAGTTGAAAAATGCAGCAGAAAAATTGCAGAGAAATTTTGTTCGATGCGATCGCATAGTGTTAGCTACAGTACCCAGGATTTTGTTCTATGCAATCGCATAGGCTTAGCTACAGTGCCCGGAAATTTGGTTCTATGCGATCGCAATGTTCTGATGCGATCGCATAGTGTTAGCTACAGTACCCAGGATTTTGTTCTATGCAATCGCATAGGCTTAGCTACAGTGCCCGGCAAATTTGTTCTATGCGATCGCAATGCTCTATTGCGATCGCATAGTGTTAGCTACAGTACCCGGACAGAATGTTAAAAACATTTCAGTCGCGAAAACACCTCATTTTCCACCATTTTTGGTCATTCTTGAGAGCTTTTGGACGGGAATTGAAGGGATTTCGACGGGGAATCGTTGGAGGTAAGTTTTATGAGTTAAATACATGTTTTTATACAAGAATCATCCATGGAATTCATGAATTTATAGCTAAAAATCAAGAAAATAGGGCTTGGAGCAAAAACCTTAAATTTAGGATTTGAAGGACCATTTGTCGTCCGAATTGGGAGTTCTTGGTATGTACGGACTCGTGGCGAGACGAGGATTCCGAAAATCTGAATTTCAGAATTTTTCGTGATGTGGGCCCCGGGCTCGGGTTTTGCGAATTTCGTGATTTTGAGTATTTTTCGAGTTCTTTCGATTGGGTTATGTCCCATTAGCATATTATGATGTATTACTTATGATTTTGGATAGATTGGACCTGTGGAGGCCGACATTCGTGGCAAGAGAGTTGTCTCTTAGCGGTTTTGTACCGGAGTCGAGGTAAGTGGCTTGTCTAACCTCGTGTGGGGGAATTTTCACCCCTAGGATATTATGTGATAGTTTAAATGCCTTGTACGCGAGGTGACGGGCGTGTACATGCACTGGTTGTTGAACACATACTTTATTTAAAATGTTCGATGAGTGATATTCCTGTCTTTAGCTGTTAATTTGATATTTTACCGGTAGTAGTTAGAAAAGCATGATTAGATAGTACCTAACTGTTTAGTTGCCTAATTGCCTTATTTTTGATAATTATTGGCACTATTTTTCGGTGAAGTTATAGTTAAGCATAATTTATTCTCTCTGTGTATTCCTTTATTTGCTGTGCTTGTGGACTGCGGGTTCGATTCCCGGAGACCCAGGGCTGTGGGTTCGATTCCCAGAGACCCGGAGTGATATTGGTAGGGACTGCGGGTTCGATTCCCGGAGATCCTGAGTTATTGGTAGGGACTGCGGGTTCGATTCCCGGAGATCCTGAGTTATTGATATATTATTGAGATATGGACTGCGGGTTCGATTCCCGGAGATCCTGAGATCATTGAGACACAGCTTGAGGGTTCGATTCCCGGAGATCCTAAGATTTATTGAGACATGGGCTGCGGGTTCGATTCCCGGAGACCTAGGGGTACTGTTAATAGGACCGTGGGTTCAATTCCCACAGGTCCTGGACTTGTTGATTGAGTTTTGTTACTTGTTGTTTACTTGCTGCTAGCTTAAATCATAGACGGTTGCAGAAATCACTTTACTCTTGTCATTTCAGATTCATTATTATTTAAACTACTTATTATTGTTATCATCATTATGTTATTGTTCTCTCAGTAGGGCCCTGACCTTCCTCGTCACTACTCCATCGAGGTTAGGCTTGGCACTTACTGAGTAACGCCGTGGTTGTACTCATGTTACTCTTCTGCACACTTTTGTTGTGCAGATCCAGGTACACCAGGACAGACCCATTCTAGGTGATATCAATAGCAAATTGGAGACCTCGAG